>JZLH01S0040855.1:15455-27879 GCA_001188425.1 Eucidaris tribuloides
TTAAAGGTAACTAATCACAATTGACAAAATAACAACCTTACAATACCTTTTGAATATAGAGTGATAACACCGGGCTTTATATATGAGTGGAGTACAAAGGGCATCAAGGCCAAAGAGAAGAGCACAGACCAGTACAGTCCATGGCCTTAGGTGACCTTTGGTTGATTCTTCAGTTAGTTTCTGCCCTGTAAAATATTCTATATTTCTCTTTGTTTTAACAGAGAACAGAAAAGAATGGAACTGCAGAGACGATTTGATAGTCATATGATGTCTGACAAAAGAATGTAAGTTAAAAGCACTGTTTAACAAAGTTTTCCATTTTAAAACTCTGGGCTGCATGGCCCTACATACTCTAAATGTCTCATCAAGTGTGGTGTAAAAATACAACTTTGTAAAAATTGCACAGTAAACAAAACTGTAATTTCTAGCACTCTCAAAAAGTGAAAGTCTATGAGTGACCAGTTTTACCATACACATTTACCCCTATAGACTGTAGTGTAAGAAATAACCATCCAGTGGATGTGTTTAGTATTCCTTCAATGATAGTGGCAGCATAATTTTCAAAACTTTTGTATCCATGGCTGTTTATTCATCCGACTGAAATTGTTAGACCACCAGACATCAAACTTCTACATTTTTTAAATCAAGTGTCCACAATATTAAACATTGTCATAAACATTTGAGGTAAATCTAAACATGATATCTAAATATTATTGATTTTTTTTTGAAACAGCAAAACAGAATTCATGTACATTTCAAGTAATTTGGAGGACGTATTTCCATGGAATTGGTGTAAGAAGTGGAATCATTTTCATATAAGGACAGTTAATTACAGTTTGCAGATCATCCAATTATTTTTAAGCTTATAATTTCAAATAAATCTTACAACTGTTTACAAAATGAAGAAAAATGTTGCTCTATTCTTCGACCAGATTTCAAGTTCAGAAGTATTTTGAAAGAATTTAAGGTTATTATTTGAGGACTTATTTTGCAAACCCTTGTAAGTTTTTCATCCAAATTGAGAACCTGTCATTGATGGAAACATGCGTTTGTAAATTACGTGTATAAATTTGGATGTTACTGGCATTATATCAAGTATTGATCTTACACTTTTTGAATTTTCAAATAAAGATCCAGGCTTAGAGCGGCAAGAATTCAAAGCTACTGGAAGAAAATCTGTGAGGATGAGCAAAAGAGCAGGACACGCAATGAGCAGCTACTCCGTGACTTTGATCGCGTGGAGGCTCACATTGCCACACTATCAAGCAGAACTGAAAGATTAAGAATGCTCAAGGTAACTGTATAATTCCCGTGTTCAAACATGAATGTCTTACTTTATATTTCAAATTGACACATTTTTGTATGATACCAATTGTAGGTGTAACTTGTTCAACCAAGGCCATGCACATTTTGACCAATTAATTTTTAGATTCTTAAAAGTTACAGGATCTCCTAGGCATTTCCCAGAAACACAACAAAACACCACTTTTGCCATTAAGCTACTGAGTTTCCAGCTCCAAGACTTTGGTAAAGCAGGCCTGGGCAAAAACATATTTTTTTGCCTGCCCAGTTGGGCACTTGAATTCTAGATTCAAATGCCCAACAGCTAAATCTAAATCAGGGCTCGACACTAGCACTTGCCCGCTTGCCCGGGGCAAGTAAAATTTCATGTCAGGCAAGTAAAAACTCAAAATGTAAAATTTTACTTGCCCGATTGAGCAAGTAAAATTTTGATTATGAAATAAGCAAAACATGTCCAAAAATGAACAAAATGTGTCTAAAATTTTGTGTTCAAAGAATTCATCAATTTCATAATTATTTTGTTAACTGTACTTAATTTTATGACTGTCTAATTTCATTAATTACACCTATTGCAGCCCCTAGAACTAGTAACAAATTTCCAATTTGCTACAAAAAGGCCTTATGAGAAATAATGATTTTTATTGTTCTTTGATATTTTTTATTTCTGGGCAAGTAAAAATCTGAAAGTGATAATTTTACTTGCCCTTCGGGCAAGCAACAAAAAAAGTTAATGTGGAGCCTTGTCTAAATGCCCAAATTCTTGGACGAAAGAAATCCTTAACCATTGATTGTCTTCTTGGTACTTGGGTTTAATTAGCAGAAAAAAGGGCACTGCCCAATTGGGCAGTTTCTTGTTTTTTCTGACTGCCAGGATTTTCCGGTGCCCCAGGCACTTGGGCACCCAGATTATTCGAGCCCTGCAAAGGTTCTTAAATTGTAGTACTTTTCCTCCATACAAGTGTATATGCAATGTTAATTTTCAGGCATGCAAAACAGATCCACTGCCTTTAAGCAGCCCCACATCTCATGATGAAATCACATCTTCCACTTGTTTCTTTTGATATGTTAATTCAGATCAACAAAGCACAATCTTATATATGTATATATTCATTAACGTTTTGTTTCATTTCTGCAGTTTTCCTTTGTGCTGTACACTTCTTTTTGCAAATAATGTTATCATAAATCATCAATCTTCTTCTTCATATAGGACCAATATGAAAGGCAGGTGGAATCAATGTACCCTCACTGGAAAGAACAACTGGAAATCAAACGAGTAAGTTCAATGATTTTTCCGTTTTTATCACATGTGATTTCTTTTTGAACCTTATAGTCTCTATTTTGTTGAATTTCATCATACCAGAGTAGAATATGTGCCTGCATGAACACACTTAAATAATTTGCAAAAAGTTGTTTTCTTTAACCCCTTGGGGACAACGGGCTTGTACAGAAGCGCAGTACATTGTACACTCAGAGACGACAGGCTTATACAGAAGCTCAGAAAATATGACCAATGTTTCGGTCAAACACTGGATAAACGGAAGAGTTTTATTGCTTAATGCATCTGTCCCAAAATTTACACATTTTTAACCAGTAATAAAATAAATACTCTGTGAAGAATTTTTAAAGAAAACATGGGTTTATATTCCCTTCAAAGTCAAGCACGTGTAGATCGCGTCGTCTGTCAATGAACAACAGTGCCATATAGCATCGAGCCCAAGGGGTTAAGTTATACACACATACGTAGTTGATTATGTAGATTTGAAGGGACCTTTTTCACATAATTTGTGTTGTATTATGAACAGGTATGTCATCAAATTAGATAAAATGAATTCCATGAGTTTGTACTAATTCGCAGCAGATCTCAAAATTCACTATAAAAAATTGTACATTTTGTTTTTTCTTTGCTCCTCTTGTTCTCAAATATAGGCAGCACAAGTTAACAGTCTTCATGGATCCCGATTAATACCTCATCAGCAGAACAGGTCGAGTGAATCCAGTCATTTATATGGGGTACAACCACCAAGTGTTCTCCAGAATGGAACAGGCCCAAGTGGTACCGACTCTTTCCCTCATCGCCAGCCGGTACCAGCGCATAACCACGTTCATCCGGAACACGTCCCTCACTCACAGAGTCAGTACGTTTCACCTCAGTCGCAGCAGCAGCCGGTTCCTCAACCGCACCCCCACCCGGGTCATCCAACATACCACCAGGTATCACCCAGCACCATCCCTCAGTCAGTGCACCATGACTACCAGACCCAAATCATGGCTCATGGTAGCACGGAACCACAGGTACCGAGTCATCACCATGTAACGCATGCTGGATATAATGCCGATACTACAGATGGTGGATTTGTCCCTGGAAATCAAGCCAGTCAGTCTTATGTCGAAAGAACAAGAGCACAACAAGGTCAAAGGCATCCACAAGGACACCCTCAAGGTCATGTGGAGGACTCGAGTACGCTGTCCATTAGTTCGGAGAGTCAACCGTCACCGGTGCACCAACCCAAGCAAAGAGGCAAGCCACAAGAACAACAACTGCAGACAAGCAATGTCTCGGGCAAGCATGCTGTCATGCAACCACAAACACTCGACAACAAAGCAGTCCACTCGGACAAAGGTGCCTCGGCTGCAGAATCGGGTGCCGGTGGAAACAAGCCCGCCCTCGTTAGAAAACAATTTGGTGCTAAAGATATGGAAGCCGATATGCAGAACCTAAGTTTGGAGAAACAGACTAACAGACGTCCGTCGCTTGGCGCTGCCGACAAGGTGTTGTCTGCCCAAACTGAGCCGTTCTCATCAGAAGAGGAGGGCGATGAGGAGGAGTCAGACAGCATCAGCAAGGGGCATGAGGACAGGGAGATGTACTCTCCAGAATTGCCTCCAGAGCTGCCGAAGTACGAAGATGAGCCGAGAGGTCCAGCGATGGATGGAAGGGTGAATCGACAGAAGGATGAACAACTGGGCGGCGAGGTGAGGAAAGAGTCTGATGCCAGGATCAAGAAACCAGAACAGTTACCAGAAAGGCCAAAAGGTATGTGTAGCTACTTTTTTTTTTACTGTTATTATTATTAATTTGTGATCATTTGTTATGAAAGGGACTAAAAAACAAACTTAATCAGTATTACTGGTAGGCATCTACCCCAATGTACTGATGTGCATGTTGGCGTCTTGGACCCTTTCGTATCCAGTCCGTTTCATTTCATTTTCATATCAACTGTTAACCATGACCTTGAACTTTTTTTTTTTAAATTGTATGTTTTATTGAATTATATGCAATCAAAATATATACAAGTAATCAACAATGATTGGAAAAGTAAAATGGGGGAAAAACGAAAAAAAAAGGGGGGGATGACAACAAGTTTATGTTACATCGAAATACATGTTACAAAATTTAAAAAAAAAAAAAAGGTCCAAAGCCACCGTGTACATTAACCAATTGTGTAAAAGGGGCAGAGAAGATTCTTCCCCGGCGAAGGCCACCAAAATCAGGGCACACTATAACTCCAAACACCATATCACAATGGTTTGCTTGTTCATACCGGATGCTCAATCCACCACCTTCAAAACATTTACCAGAAGAAAAAAATACAAAAACAAAACAAAACCCTCCTCATATCACCACACACTCCTGACCTCGGTGACCTCGCCCTGGGCGAGAAAGATTACAATAATATATGCGTAAACAACTGAATTAACTACACCATAGGCTTATGCATATATCATCAAAATGTGTACTGTTACCAACAAAATATCTCAGTGGCTCTGTACCATACTGAAATCAAACTAGAAAATGACAAGAAAAATTCTTTAAACAGAATGAACTTGTGGCTCCAACGATAAACTGCCCTGACATACACGTAACTATAATAATTACATTATCAGTGGGGATTCCAAGAAAAAATAAATAAAAAGGACTCGTATTTGTCAAAAATTAAAATCTCCATTTTTTTAAATGTAGAGGAAGCTTGTTCTTTTTCTTCGCCAAATGATATTCTAACTCCTTTTGCTTTTTGACAAATGATTTAAAAATATTAAAGTTTGGCAAATCTCTTAAATTTGCAGGTATAAAATAATATTTTGCCAGTATAGTTAGATAAATTATAAATTTGTCAACTGGCACACCAAAAAGTTTTTAAAAATTTGTTAAATTAAAGATGACCTTGAACTTTACAGTAATGGCTGAGGCCCCCAAGGTTGCCCCAGTTGATGACGAGAGCAGCGGGAGTGAGATAGATAGCGAGATCGACAGTGAAGTCAGTCTACCTCTCAGTGACGACGATGGAAAAGATGGCAAGGCCTCCGGAAACCCAGCTCCCATGAAACAAAAGTAAGCCTCATGACACTGTAGTCAGCATTCATTGAATACTGGTTCAGGGGCAGCCCCAGGGGAAAATCTTATGGGGTAGAAACCATGGCAGTTTTGTAACAAGCAAAACAAACTTGGTCTGGAAAACAGTGTTGTGCTGAGGCCACAAGCTCCGAGGCCAAGGCCACTTGAAGACATAAGCTTCCTATAGGGTTTGTACAGGGCCTTGGATCTAGGCCAAGGGCAAGGACTCTAACAATTGGCCTCGAGGCCGGCCTCGGCCTCGGCACAACAGTGCTGGAAAAACACTGATATGTGGTGCAAATTAATGTGAGGAGCAAAAGTAAAAAAAAAAAATGAACAATGAAAAAAGGCATCAGGTCTAGAAAAACACTCGTCTATGATGAAAAATCAATGCCACGGTGCCTTAGTACATCTACGGCAGAAAATCTTGTGGGGGGAGGGGAGGGGTGAAAAAAAAACACTGACCTCCCCCCCCCCCCGAAAAAACTCGCTCATTCAGTACTTCCTTCTGCACACTGCACATGTTTTGTTGGTGCTAACTGGAGGAGGAGAAAGTTGAACAGAACAGGAAAAGGAAATAATGAATTAGATAATAATTATATAATTGCTGTTGTTTTTTATGACAGCACCCAAGCAGCTACCTCAGATGCCCAGGATGCCATAGTTCTGGAGGAAGGTGGGTTCTGGCTCCTCCTGAAGGTGGTGGAGGCGGAGATTGATGAAACTGACTCACTGGAGGGCATCTATGCATCATTACCATGTACCAAGACAATCAGGAATGAAATTGTCAGGTGAGGCCCAGGGCACGTGGCCCCGGCCTCCCCACTCAGGCGCTCAACCATATACATATGCTTGTTCCAGATTCTTAGAGATAAACCCCCTAAAGGCATCATATAAGAATGTTCCCAGTTTAAAAAAATCTGAGCCATGTGATTCCCTATGATACCAGTGTCTCTGATAAGGCCTAAAAATGAAGCCCTGAAAAAATTGCAGTTAAAAACGATCATTGAGTGCTTTTAAAAAGTGTGAATCATTGAGCTACCATTCCCGTTCTTCTCCATAGACTGCTGTATAGCAGAATTTTCTATCAGCTGAGAATAATTCATGTGCTGATTTTTATCTGTACATATTTAACAAGTGACAGCGTAACTGTTTAAAGTTTTGTGTTCTAGGGTGTTTATTTGTTCATCCAAACACTGTCAGATATGTCAGATAGCAAAGTTTGACAATTTTGTAAATGGGTCTTCCACAATGTTATATAGTGTCTTTAAGGGTGTAAATGGGCTAGGACTTTGACCCCTTATTATCACAGGCTTTTGGAAGGGGAGACAGCAAAATTAACCCCCCCCCCCCCTAAAAAAAAAAAAAAAAAAAAATCACTGTCTTTTGGGAGGGCTACCAGAAAAAATTACCCCCTATTACAGTTTTTTGGAAGGGAAGCTAGCAAAATTTACCCCAAATTGAAGGAAGAGTAACAATTTCAGAACTTTGAAAAACTACCCCTAATTAAAAATATTTCAGGGGAAAATGCTAAAAGACCTCCTATTTCAAAGATATTTCAGGACTTTTTTCCAGAACTGAATCCTTAAAATATACACCTTTTCCCAAACATGCATGCAGTACAGTTGACTACCTGAGTGGGAGGGGGTCAGGACATAGCCCTCCTGATGTGTTCCTGAAGTGCTCCAGCCGTGCATCATAAGCGCATAGGGACATGCTGTTATGCTATATGTATGTGTTATGCATTATAAAAGAACTGAATAATATTATCATCATTGTTGTTATTATTATTATTATTATTATTATCATCATCATCATCATCATCATGTGTTGCACAATTCTCCCTATCGCATATAGCTCTCTGAATCTGAACATATGTGGCGCTCTAATTTTTTACCCTTTATTCTTGGGAGATAAACTTCCGGTTTATAGCAAGCGTACGTGATACACATTGCAAGCTAAAATACTCGTGGGTCGTGTCAAAGTCTTTATTATAATCTCTCGAATAATATTTTTGGTTCAAGTTCTTTTCGTTCATATAACAATCCTTCCATTCAGCCCATGAACGGAGCCATCAGCCGTCCTCACACACCGGCGTTCGCCTTCCGACTCAGCGTGCGCGCGGTCGCATTCCTCTCTCACGAGGTAAACATACGCGGCTTTCCTGGCAAATGTTTTGAGTTCATTCCTTCGTTCGGGTCATAGAAACATTTTTTTTTACTAAAAAGTCCTTTAATTGTGACACAGACATTCTCCGAAATTGTTCATCAGGTCAATCCATGTTTGCTCGGGTATGAGATATTGACATCACGAATTTGACGACGTTCGAAATGACATGTTTTGTGCGTTTGACTGTACAATTTACCGGAACCGGAAGTTTGCATCCCAAGAGCGATCGATCAGATATCGGTATCGTGAGGTGATATCGCTTGATATCGGCTATATGCGATAGGGAGAATTCTTCTGAAGCATGTACAACTTTGTTTAGCATCATAGAGTGCTGTGATGGTTTGAATACAGGGCTTAAAATTTTTTGTTAAAATCCTAGCATAGTAGGTCTGAGAAGCATCATATAGCCCCTCGCACAAGCATTGTGTGATGCATAGGATACAGTCACAGAAGTTATCTTACAATTTTATGACAAAATTCATCCCCAAAATGGACCTCCAAGTGGGCATAAACTCTTATGAATGTTTTAAGATATCTTGAAATAATGTACGCTAATCCTGTGGTGTGCATGCGATAGTAGTACGACATGTTGACTTCACATGACTTGTACTTACAGGAGCTGCCTATAAGTCTCCCTCAAGAATCTGATTATCATAAGTATCTGTTTCAATTGTCAGTGCTGGAGGGGTCTCTAAACTGGTCTTGGTCTCAAGACCGGTCTTGAGACCAGTTTGCTTGGTCTTGGTGTCGGTCTCTGTCTCGAACCCTCTGGTCTTGGTCTTGGTCTCGAACCTTCTGGTCTCAGATTTTTCGGCCGAGACCAGCAACTAAAATGATGATTCAACATAAAATCTTTATTGTTGCGCATGTACAAACTGCAATTTTGCGGCATGTATATAGGGCATTCAAACATAGTTTCAACACAGATCTTCTACTCATATACATGTAAGGACCATGGGGAAAAATGCTGGTCTTGGTCTTGGTTTTGGAAACTGCTGGTCTTGGTCTCAGACCTCTTTTTCTTGGTCTTGATCTTGGTCTCGATCTTGGTCTCGGGGTGTCTGGTCTTAGTATTGGTCTTGGTCTCGAATGGTCTGGTCTTGACTACAACACTATCAATTGTAGACGACTATATTTAGATTTGGACTCGCTCACACTTCAGACAATGTGATTACAAAAATCAGCAGAAAATACATTGTGCATTGTTGGAATAGCCACTACTCATTGTAACCAAAAATATATGTGCCCCTGCCTATGCATGTAATCATGGTCTAAGAAATATACATGCATTCAAACTTTATCTTTACTTTGAAAATCAAACATGTCTGCTGACATGATCTGTTATCCCCATTGTGTATTGCAGAATGTTTCCCGGTCCCACATTTACAATTTTCTTGGTATGTAATTGTTATTGGAACCTTGATGTAACAAAATAATTTCCAAGATGTTCATTATAAGGAGAGTCTCCTGTAATTTGTTAGTCAACTCAGTAAAAGAAATTCCCATATTTTATGATTGTAGCTTGTGTAAACAAGTAGTGAAAGTTGATTAATTTTTTTAAAGAAACTGTTGTTTTTAAAATGTTGTCTTAATATTTTTCTGTTCATTATTGTAATATCTTACATTTGTCATCTGACTAGGACTGCAAATGCCAAAACGGGATTTGACCGTTTAGATCCTCGAGCCATAAGCATGGTAGTACTTGAAGAGCTCCCTCTGTTGGTGAGAAAACTACCAGGTGGATGCCTTCTATCGGAACGATTACTAATGGCAAGCAGCAGAACCATCACTGAGCTTTCAGTAAGGTATGATGATTCATTTCTTTCATTTTGTTCTAGTTAATGTAAGTGGTGGTGGTGGTGTCCATTTACCAAATTCATAGCACCATCAGTGGTACATCCCTTTAAAGGTGCTGTATGACATGGAAGCCCATTTCAGAAAGCTGTCAAAGTCGTCTCTCAGAGCTATCTGATATATGATAGTGTTTGAAAAACAAACACCATTAAGCAGTGTTATCTAATTTTCCAGGGAGAAAACATGTAGATATAGCATTACCATTACTTTAAGGCAGAGCATCTCTTTTGCGTGCCTAAAAACCAGCATTGTGTAAATACACTGGTACATAGAAGAAAATAACATTTAAGAACCTTGAGCAAAGTATTGGAGCTAGAAACTGAGTTTTAGTAGAATTATACTGACCGTTAAACTTTGATTTGAATCATTGTCTCTTAGAGCCAAAATTTCTGGCATTGAACACACACAAAGCTGGCAGTTGGTTTTGGTGTCATTTTTCAAATTCTAAGTAATTACTGATCTTCAGATTTCACAGACATGTCCTTCATGAATGACCTTTTTTGCTGTACTGGGGTAGGAGTACAAATGAGATTCCCTTCCTTCCTTTAATTTAAATCTCCAAACCTAAATTCACACACTGAATTGCCGTCTGCTGATGGCATAATTTTGATATGCGTTCTTACTAAGATTGCAAGACACATGCTTGGCATTTACTACCTTGTGTGAGAACTGGTCACTATTGTGTTAATATCAGTGATAGTTTTGTTGTAACCAATGAGTGCTATTTGACTAAACTCTCTTTCTCCCCTCAAAAATATTTGATTATACAAAAGAAACCTCAGCTTATTAATCTCACCAACACCAAATCTGTGCATGTTCTAAACCAAGGGTTCTCAATTATTATTGTTGAAGCGCCATATTTGTTATCAAGAATTTGTACTGTGCCACTATCCAGCATGCAAAGCGTGGGATTCAGGGGCCCGCTTAAGGGCTCTTGGCTGGGGTCCAGGGGGTAGCCCCCCCCCCCACCCGCGAAGCTTTCAAATATAAGGCCTTGTAAGTGGCCCAGAATGGCTCTACAATCCTGCCAACCAGTACGGATTTTTCCTGGGCAGTTCTGTTCTTATTAAAGTTACTAGGCGGTGCGTTCAACAACAAAAAACATATGATAATAATAAGAATAGAACATGAATGTCCAAAATAAATTAAACTACTGAACCAAATGCCTTGGTTACTATAGTGAGTTGAATACAATGCCCAAATTGTAATGGAAATGACATATTTTTCATTTACTGGTGAGTGATGGAACAAAAGGTTTGTTTTATTCATGCTTTTTCTCATAACAAATTATTTGGTTCAACTGTTTCAAATATTTTCTTATTCTCACTCTAATCTCACTTCTTTTATTATGTAACCTTTTTATTGTTTACCGTACCGCCTAATAACTGTAATACGAACACAACTGCCAGGAAAAATCTGTACTACTTGGCAGCTATGGCTCTAATTAATGTGAACTATAGAAATACAAATTGAAACAAACTACACAATCTATTATTTTTTTCCTTAGTGGCTTCCATGCGCCACTCCGATGGCCCGATGTACCAAAAGTGGTGTGTGCGCTGCTAATTGAGAACTCCTGTTCTAAACCAACATTGTTGTAGGTCAAGCCAAGAAGCAGCCACACCTGGCAATGGTTTTCAATCTCTCAGTAAACTTGCTGTGTTGTCTCTTTGTACAGATCTCACATGTATTCCTCAGCCCTAAAGTTCTGGGATGACATCTTGCGTCACATGGTGTTTCTGGTTAGACGTGGAGTCATGGAGCCGGATGTGGTTGCCAAGAAGTTTGCTCCTCTACTGGTAGCTGCTGATTCGAGGGCAGTCGAAAAGGTGAGGAATACAGACTTTGTTTTGTGATTTCATCATGTTGCTTATTTGTTAATGTTCAGTTCCATGAAGTTTATTGCATGAAAACAAATAAAATTGGTTTATGAAACATTATATTCTGAAACATCATATGAAAATCCAAGAGAAAATCTTACATCTTCAAATGAGAAATTAAATATTTTAACTCTGTGGTTTGAAATTGATGTTGTTTTTGCTCGTGATGTACTTCCAATGAAGTTTTAACATAACATAAAATATGCATTTATTTTATGTTGAAAAATGGTTTCTCTTTACATTAGGCTGTTACTGTCATGGCAGACATCTTGCAGAAGGCCGAAGAGGAAGAAGAGGAAGTAACTTACGGTGATGAATCATCCCTCACCGAAACGTCCCCCATGACCCCAAGCACCCCAGCAAGGAATGATCCTGACGTCATCCAAGGTGTAGAACCCAAAGGATACCCAACAGGTTAGTTTATAGACGGACTGATAATTTATGATTTGTGTATATTTCTTTTTCTTCGTCCCCTTTCTCCTCTTATCTTCCTGCCCCCCTCCTCTTCCTACCACTCCTCATTTTCCTCCTCCTCCTCCTGCTCCTATTTCATCTCCATCTCCTCCACCTCCTTTTCCTCCTTCACTTACTCCATCTCCCCATACTACTCCTCCCCCAACTTCCTCCCCTTCTCCTCTACTTCCTACCACTCCTCCTTTTCCTCATCTTTCTCTTCTCCTCCTCCTCCTCTCTCTCTCTCTCTCTCTCTCTCTCTCTCTCTCTCTCTCTCTCTCTCTCTCTCTCTCTCTCTCTCTCTCTCTCTCTCTCTCTCTCTCTCTCTCTCTCTCTCTCTCTCTCTCTCTCTCTCTCTCTCTCTCTCTCTCTCTCTCTCTCTCTCTCTCTCTCTCTCTCTCTCTCTCTCTCTCTCTCTCTCTCTCTCTCTCTC
>JZLH01S0040855.1:32108-51486 GCA_001188425.1 Eucidaris tribuloides
TTTTGCTTTCTATTGTTTTTTCGATGAAATTTGTCGGGGACACTTTTGCGATCATAAACAGCACAATATTACTTAATTTCAACCAGTAAAATTAAAAATAATCATACATTTATGAATTTTGGCTGAAAACACAATTTGTATTGAAATTGTACACAAAATCACGTTTTTGAGCGATTTTTGGGGTGACATGCAAGTACAAAATGTTACGTAACTTCGGAACCGCGTACCCGGACGTCGCAAATTTGGTCTTAAAAGATGCGCGAGACTCGAGAGAAAAAGTCATGAAACGCCGCGGCAATTGCTTCTCGCGTTGCAGACATATGCGACGAACGTCGTCGGGGGGCGACTTCCGACCCCCCCCCAGCCTTTTTAGGGTTAAATTTATTCAAAAGAACATAAAAGCAACTATTAGACCCAAACTGTGGATGGTAGATGCCTTGTACTCAATGTTATTTGGGGGTCAAAAGTCAAATGTTAAAATGTACCTTCAAGTTTCTACTGAGGTTGGTACCTTTCTAATCATAAGCCCAGTTGTAACCAAACTGGTTGTTACATGCCTTCCAGGGACTGCAGTGTCATTTGGGGGTCAAAGGTCAAGTGTTAAACTATGCCTTTATGTTTCTTCTGGGGTTGGAAATGTGGCAGCAACCATTAGCCCCAAAACGTGGATGGTACATGCCCTGCAGGGACCTCAATGCTACATTGGTGGCAAGGTCATGTAAGTAGCTCAAAGGTCAAATGTGATTAAATGTGATTGCACACAAATAGGGCAAGGTACATCATGACTACGGCCTTGTCTTTTTTACCTCATCCACAGAAAGAAGAGGAATGTCTTATCCTCATTGGGAGGAAGCCTTGGAATGTCTCTTGGCAGCTCTGATGAAGAAGATGAAGATGATGATGACATGAATGGAGGACGCAAGAGCCAAACGGATCATCAGCCACCTCTACCTTCCGATCGGACAGACGAGGTATCTTCGCCAGAGAAGAGTGACCTCGCTAGTTCACCTTCACCAACTCCGCGAGGTTCTGGAGGCTACATCCCATCTGCCATGGAACCCAGGTATGGCATTTCCTCTATTCTTTTTTAACAACCAAGGATTTTTTTCTGTACACGCTTCAAACACATAATACAGATAAGAATAACAAAGGTAGTGATGCGTGCTAGACAGCAGCTTTCTGTATGCCAAGTAGGTTGATTGTTGATGGTGTTGTGTGTTGGGTATGCAGTACTGGCACCATTTTATGCCTCCACAACAAAGTTGCCAGAGGCATTATGTTTTCGGGTTGTCCGTCCGTCCGTCTGTAACGTTTTCTCGTTACGACGATAACTTAAGAACAGCTCATCAAATGAAGTATGTGTTATAAAGCACCAATGAACTGACTAGATTTTGGAGTTGAAGGGTCAAAGGTCACAGGGCCTAAATTATGTCTGATTTGGGCTCATTACCGCGATAACTTGAGAACGGGTGGTAGATTTTGATGTAACTTGGGTGAAGTATGTGTTATAAGACACCAATGAACTGATTAGATTTTGGAGCTGAAAGGTCAAAGATCACTGGGCCTAAAATATGTCTGATTTGGGCTCATTACTGTGATAACTTAAGAATGGCAGGTCGGATTTTGATGTAACTCAGGTGAAGTATTATGAGACACTAATGAACTGATTAGATTTCGGAGCTGAAAGGTCAAAGGTCACAAGGGCTTCTTCATCTCATTGGTCTTGCTACCATAGTAACTTCAGGCTTTCCAAATTACATCAATTGGATGGGAGTGTGGACTGCGGAGGCATACCTGTCGACTGTGTGCTGTCGAACTGCTCTATTTGAAAGAATAGTAACAGAAAACACTGATCTGATATTCTACTTACTCGTTGGCTACTTGAACCTGATGTGCCCTGTGTTAACTCTATGTGATTTTCAGAATCTCATAGGCAACAGATTAATTGAAATTTTTGTCAAGTATGTGCAATATGTTGTAACAATGAGTTGCCAAGATATAGTATTTGAAAGGTAAACTAGAGCAGTTCGACTGCGCGCAGTCGATGGGTATGCCTCCGCAGTCCGCACTCTCATCCAATTGATGTAATTTGAAAAGCTTCAAGTTACCATGGTAGCAAAACCAATGAGATGAATAAGCCCATGTGACCTTTGACCAGGTTACAGTAAAATTTAATATTAAACAGTTCTAAAATTATCGCGACAATGAGCTCAATTCGAACATGTGGCCTTGTGACCTTTGACCTCTGACCTTTCAACTCCAAAATCAAATCCGTGAATTGGTGCCTTATATTAGATACTTCTTCCAAGTTACATCAAAATCGGACCAGTCATACTCAAGTTATCACAGCAATGAGTCCAAATCAGACAAGGCCCGGTGACCTTTGACCTTTCAACTCCAAAATCTAATCAGTTCATTGGTGCCTCATAATACTTCACCCATGTTACATGAAAGTCTGACTGGCTGTTCTCAAGTTATCGCTGTAACGAGCCCAAATCAGACATATTTTAGGCCCTTTGACCTTTCAGCTCCAAAATATAATCAGTTCATTGGTGCCTCATAATACATATTTCACCCAAGTAACATGAAAATCCAACTAGCCATTCTCAAGTTATCGCGGTATCAGACATATTTTAGGCCCGGTGACCTTTGACCTTTCAGCTCCAAAATCTAATCAGTTCATTGGTGCCTCATAATACTTCACCCACGTTACATGAAAGTCCGACTGGCCGTTCTCAAGTTATCGCTGTAACGAGCCCAAATCAGACATATTTTAGGCCCTTTGACCTTTGACCTTTCAGCTCCAAAATCTAATCAGTTCATTGGTGCCTCATGATACATATTTCACCCAAGTAACATGAAAATCCAACTAGCCATTCTCACGTTATCGCGGTATCAGACATATTTTAGGCCCGGTGATCTTTGACCTTTCAGCTCCAAAATCTAATCAGTTCATTGGTGCCTCATAATATATATTTCACCTAAGTAACATGAAAATCCAACTAGCCATTCTCAAGTTATCGCGGTATCAGACATATTTTAGGCCCAGTGACCTTTGACCTTTCAGCTCCAAAATCTAATCAGTTCATTGGTGCCTCATAGTCCATACTTGGTCCTAGTTACATCAAAATCCGATTGGGGATTCTTAAGTTATTGCGGTAACCAGAACCGGTAACGGACGCTGCACGCACACACGCACGCACGCACGCACGGACAACCCGAAAACATGATGCCTAGCATAAAAATGGTCATAGGGCCTCATACATTTGATTTCAGATTGTTACCATGACAACCACTGATCAAATGTACTGTAATGCAATAATGAACTGATAAGATTTCAGATTTGATAGGTCAAAAATCACAGTGCCTTATACATGTTTGATCTAACCTCATTATCATGAAAACATAAGAACCACTTATCGGATTGGATACATACGTATGCTTCAGGTATTGAAACTTAATCCCATGGGGACGGCAGGCTTGTACAGAAGCCCAGTTAATCTCACAAACCTCACAAATCTCACAAAAACAATTTTCTAAATTTTCAGTGGTAACAATTCTAACCTCACTTTATTTGAAAGGTTTGGCATATTTTGGGGGCTTTTGTGGAAGGAATTTTTCCCTGAGTGTGAGATGTACTGGGCTTTTGTACAAGCCTGTCATCCCCAAGGGGTTAATTTCAAGGTTTTGTGTAAGAAAGGACTCAATTTGGCATGGGAATGTGGAGGCATACCCACTGAAAATGCAATGCATAGAAAAGCTCTATTTTTTTCCTTAGTAAGAATTCTATCATTATCAGTTTATTTACCTGTACTTCCAAAATCTGTGTTTTTATCACTTAATATTTATAATTCACATGTATTGCTGCTGTTCTTGTTATTATAATCAATATTATTTTATTGTAATTATTATTGTAGGTTTTTCATATATTTATCAGAACAGCTGAAATCATTGTTGGATTAACTATATTATCGATCAGATGAATGAATAGTATTGTTGGCGTAAACAACAGTCCTAATGTTGTTCCCCCCTCCCCCCCCCTTCTCTTTCTGTCACATTTTATTTAATTGATTATTACTCATATTTTGTTCATTATAGTCTGAAATCAACTGGACGAACGGACACGATGAATCGGTCAGCGGCCTTCTGGGGCAACGAGTCGGACTTGGACAATCAGGAATCCGAGATGAGCGTTCCCATGGGCACAGGAACCTATGAAGAAGAAAAGGATGATTTTGACTTCTACGACTAAAGGTGTATCATGGAGGATGTCTACGGGCCAACTTGGATGCAATGAGCAGGAAACTTGAATCTTTTCATGGATTGCTTTTAAGCAGTAATTCCATTTCATTGAATGTTTAATTGAATAGTAATGCCTTCTGTGAATGGCCATCTGTGCTTTCAGTTCAAAATATCAGAAGATTTTACAGAAAGAGTGGGGAGTTGAGTATCTAGACACTTCATTTAAGCCTTTAAACCTCCAAGCTTTTCCTGATATGTTGCACAAAAACCAAATGATCAGTATTGAAATTTTCACAAAAAATTAAGATTTACGGACTTAAGGAAAAATGGAAGCTGCATCCCCTGGGTCTTTATGCAACTTTGCGGAATAGTTCCTGGCATGTAAGACACCTTTTTAACACGTGGCGTCCATGTACACAACCCGTCTGAAATTGCAATGCATTATGATATATTGGTTATTGATCATCCGTGAAGATCTGCAATTTCTCATAAAGTTACCTTCATAAACATGCAGAAGCAATGAAAAAAAAAACTTGAATTGTGATCAAATTATTATTAAGATCAAAGGGCAAAGATCAAATACAGCTTTACCAAAAAAATGAAATTACAATGAATTTTATTAATTTATTTTGAATCAATAGATATCCACAAATGTATAGAAAAATTAGTGTTTTTCCTACTTTACAAGAAAAACAAGTTTTAGTGAGCATTGTTCCTCTATGTAACAGTGTAATAACAACTTAATTCACTGTCGTATTTTCAAGTTTAGAGCACTTCTTGAAAGGGTACTATTTGTGGAACGAAACTGCACCAGAGTTACAGCTGATTGTTTGAAATAAGTTTGTGCTTTATGTAACTTGTAAGTTTGTCTAAGTTTGTTGCACCTTGTATGAGGTAAAGAACAACATCAATTTCACATTGTAACTGCTTTTAGCCCTTTCTTTTGATGAGATGCAGATCAGGAACAGTCTTTAACCATTTGGGGATGGTAAGGTGCTACTTTCAAGGTACTACATAAGGTACTACTTTAAAATTAGAATTGTGTTTATGTATTCAGGTATATAACTTTTGTTACATTATGTAATTATTCAGATTTTACAAGCTAAACACTATTGAAAAGGGCAACTACACGATATACAGTCAACTCTGCCTAAGTCGAAGTCGTATAAGTCAAATAATCGCCTAACTCGAAGGTCTTTACTGGGTCCCATTCCTTTATTTTCTATTGTTTTTGACCCCTTATAAGTCGAATTTCGTCTAAGTCGAAGCATTTTCTTCAGTCCTAAGAAATTTGACTTAGGCAGAGTTGACTGTACTTCTGTGTAGAGTGTCAGATGAGATAATAAGCTTGTGTATATGTCGATTGAAAATGGTATGAACGGCATTTGGGCAATTCTGTGAAAAATGTTACCCAAGCTCAAAATCATGAAATCTGTAATAATTCACAAAATATATGTGCTACAGTGATCGAACACTTATCGAACACTTTGAGTGGTATTTGAATACATTTGAAGTACATTTAGACATACTTTTCTTTAAAAAAAACATTTTCTTGCAAAATTTTCGTATCTTTTTTGAAAAATGTGCAATCTTTGAGTCTCATTATTTCACATTCAATAGCACTTTAGAATCAATTTATAGTAGTTTATAGTTAAGGAAAAAAATGTGACTAATATTAGTTTTATATTAGTTATCAAATGCTTTCAAGTATAAATATAAGTACCTAAAAAAAGTGGTCCGAGGTGTAATGTCCGTAACGCAACATTTCTGGTAGTGTATGGAATATACTGAACCTGTTGTACTTAATTGTCATCCTACAACTTAACCAGGTCCTCAGCACCCATTTCAGAAGAAAATTAGCTTCAATTCATGCTTATGCTCACAAAATTTTTGACAAATGCATTGGTAGGTGAAAAGTCATGTCCAAAAAATGTAATGTCCGTAACGGCAAGCATTATGTGTGATAACTACAAAACGATAAATAGAAACTAATTCAAATTTAAACTGTTAACACTTCAGAGTGACCTGTTGAGATTACCACAAATAGGTTCAGAATGATGATGGTTTCTAGAAATAAGCCCCAAAGTTGCAAAAACTGTCCAAATATAATGTCCGTAACGCTGGAACTGCCCATTCGTAAATTCGACTAGAAGAATCCTGTCCATAAGTGAACACAGTGGCTCAAATACCCTGACTCCCAAGCGTTAAAGGCACTGTATAAGTGTTTCCAGTTTAAAAAATCTGAGCTTCATGATTCCCCATGCTACCAGTGTCTCTGACATGGTCTAACAAGGCAAACGCCAAGCGTTGTCTCGCCTGCATATCGCAGTCATGAAGAGACTGCATGTCAAAACTGAATTTGGTGATTCCACGGCCTAGCTATAGAAAGTTATTAGGTGTACAACATAGCACAATGCCGTCATGGAAAGTTCATTGACCTTTGACCTTAATCAAATTCAACTCACATTCAAACTTGACCTGTGCCTTCAAGAGATGGACCTCTGGTATGAATTTGGTGATCCCACCATGAAGCTAAAGAAAGTTATTGTGTGTACAACACAGCACAGTGCCAGTCAGGGTTGGCAGTTTCTTCCGCAGGCGGTTTTTTCCGCCGGTTTTTACCGGTTTTTCCGTCCCGGAAAAAACAGGTTTTTTCCGCTTTTTCGGAAGAAATGGAAAAAACCTCCTAAGTGTTTATTTTTTCATTATTTATTCAAGATTTTCATTTTATAAATCATCATAACTATAATAAAACAGGACAGCTCTTTTATATTTTTTTTGTTCTCCCCTGTTTTGGGTATGAACTTCTAAACATAGTTTGTTGATTCCCCCCTATTCATGATCACTTCTCCATACAACTTCCGTAACTACTCAACTGATTGTGCTGTAATGTATACAGCTCAGTTTATAGCATGGATAAAAATTGTCGAATAATTAGCCTTGTGTAAGGCAGGGAAAAAAATAAAATTTTCTTTTCGGGGGCTACTTTTCATGTTCGCAGATACTCCTTGTATAAAATCCTAATGGCAATTTGACGGGGGCTCTTTTGGCCATTTCCGGGGCGAAATCGCCCGGCCCCCGTGTCGTTTTTCCCTGGTGTAAGCTGTTGTGCAGACACCTTAAATGTCACCTTTTTGTCGGAAGTTTTAAAAGAATTGCTTTGATGGCCATACCATTAAATATCAAGTGGATACAGTTATGGTTGTGGAGACAGGCACTCTGAAAGTATGCCTGAATGAATTAAAGTTGCAAGTTTAGTTTGGGCGAAAATTTTTTTTTTTATTGAAGGTTTATGCCCAAAGGTCCCTACGCACACATAACAGATTCTGATGCCGTTAGTTTTTAGTTTAATTAATGAAAATGTCGGGAAAGGGGGGGGGAACCCCCAAGATTTTTTTGACTAAATTTGACATTAATAATAGCACAAAGGGTTGATAAGGTGTTAAGGTTAGCTGAATTAATACCCTATCATCGAAAAAGATCAGAGTTCTGCTCTTTCTGAATGGAGGTAATATATTCAGATAACCTTAACACCTTAATTAACCCTTATAGATGCTATAATAAAATATGTTCTAAAAAATCTGGGGTCCCCCCAATATTTTGATTACCGGTAAGTAATAAAAAAAAAAAAAACAACTAAAGACATTCAGCATCTAGTTTATTGGTGTGATAGACCTTTGGGCATAAAAAACCTTCAAATAAAAAAAAAAAATCCCCAATCTAAACTGTGCTTTAAATATGAACACAAGCTAAGCAGTTAACACATGCAAAGTGGATGCCAAGATGTTGTCAGTTGCTTTTAGGAAAAATAAATTAATACCAGATGCTGAATGAAAAAACAATAATAAAATAGAGTTTTAGGACATATATGCCAATACTTTAGCATGAAATAAGATCCATACTACTCATGTACATACCAGTATAAACACTGCTATATGTACATGTTGTGCCTCTTTATTAAGAGATCATTTGAAGGATAAATTATTTTATTTCAATATTAATTTCTTGGATTTAATTGTGGCAAGTGAACTAAATTTGTTGTAATGTACATACACTAATTTCTCATAAAAATCACTGGCATTTCAATATTATTTTTGCGCCCGCCGCGAAATATTCGTTTGGAGTTTTTTCCAGTTTTTCAGTTTTTTTCCGGTAAAAACCGGAAAAAATGGGTTTCTTTCCAGTTTTTTTCCGCCGTCCCGGAGAAAAACTAGTTTTTCCGGCAAGAAACCCAAACCCTGGTGCCAGTCATGAAAGTTCATTGACCTTTGAGCCTTTGAAACCTTAATCAAAATTCAACTCACATTGCGAACTTGACCTGTGGCCTTGCAAGAGATGGACCTCAATGTATAATTGGCAATCCTATCTCGAAAGGTATACGAAAGTTTATTGTGTGTACAACATAGCACAACCAGTCATGGAAAGTCATTGACCTTTGACCTTGAACCTTATTCAAGATTCGACTCATATTCCGAACTTGGACCTGCGCCTTCAAAAGATGACCTCTGTATATAATTTGGTATCCACTAAAAGGCTCATAGAAAGTTATGTGGTACACACACAATTGTTGACACGACACTACGCCGACGCCTAACACCCTGCCTACCTCCGAAATAGTGATACCTATGTCTCAGCTTACGCGCTACGCAGGCAGTCATGGAATGTCAATTGACCTTTGACCTTATCAAAATTCACACATTCGACTGACCTGCACCTTCAAGAGATGACCTCTTGTATGCCTTTGGCATCCTACCTCGAAGGTATAGAAAGTTTATTGTGTTAACATAGAACTAGTGTCATGCCCGAGGGAGTTTCATTGCAGATTGACCTTATTCAATTCGACTCATATTCGAACTTACCTGCGCCTCCAAGAGATGGATCCTCTGGTATGAATTTGATGATGCCCACCTCGATAGCTATAGAAAGTTATTGTGTGTACAACACAATTTTGACGAACGCCGACGCCTACGCCGGAAATAGGTACCATGTTGCCTGGCGGCTAACGCAGGCGAACAAAATGAACCCCCTGAAAAAATTGCAAGTTTCTCCTCTAAAACAGATCAGTAAATGCTTTAAAAAAGTAAAAATCAATTGAGAGACCATCCAGCTGCCCCCATAGGACTGCGGTGTTGCAGAATTTCCTATCGGCCTTGATAGGAAATTATATGTGCCAATTTGAATCTGCACATATTGTAACTAAGTGACAGCATCAACCTGTCGCAAACTTTTGTGTTCTAGAGGTGATTTATTTCGTCCATTCAAACACTGTCCAGATAGCAAATTTCGACATTTTTATGGGCCTCCGCCCGTAAGGGAGCCGGAGGCAATGATGTTTTCCGGGTGTCCTCCCGTCGTACGTCCGTACGTCACGTACGTCAACACTTTTTGTGAACAAAGATATCATGAAGTAACCGCTGGAGGGATTTTAAATGATACTGTGACCAAGGGTAGACCACTAAGGCAAGGATGAATTGATTGATTTTGGGACACACATCCATCAAGGGCAAAGGTCATATGGAATTTTGTCCAAAAATGCCTATTTTTTTGCCTATAGACTCCAGTTAGGAGTGCTTAACTGTTTGATAATAATTGGGTGGTTAGGTTAAAAAAAAAAGATAAATATGTTTGGTAGAGTCACAGGGTCAAAGGTCAAGGGTCAAAGAGTCAATGACATTTGTCCCAAAATCTCATTTTTCGGCTTGTAACTTCAAGTTAGGAGTGGCTCAATGTGTGAGTAATTTGGTGTTTAGGTTCAAACCCGACAAGACAAATATTTTTGGTATAGCACACGGGTCAAAGGTCAAGGGTCACAGGTCAATAAACTTTTGTCGCAAAATTCCATTTTCTAGGCTGTAAAGTTCAGCAAGGAGGTCACCTGTTGTTGTAATTTGTGGTTAGGTTCAAAACCAATAAGACAAATAGTTAGTAGTCAACAGGGTAAAAAGTCAAGGATCAAGGTTAATGAACCTTGTCCCCAAAATCTGCATTTTCGGGCTTGTAACTTCAGTTAGGATGCTCAGATGTTGATGTATATTTGGTGTTAGATTAAAACCAAAAAGAAAAATATTTTGGTGGAGTCACAGGTGTCAAATGGTCAGGGTCAAGGTCCAAAGGTCCAATGAACTTTGTGGGCCAAACCATAACTTCAGTTAGGAATGCTAACTCTTGATACGATTTAGGTAGTTAGCTCGTACATAGTGAGTGGCACTGGGCGGAGCGCATACCACATCGACTGCCCTGCAGTCGAAACTTCGCTAGGTTTAAAACATGTCTTCCACAGTGTATATAAGCGTCTTTAAACTATCAAGTTGAAAACAATTAAGCAAGCAG
This sequence comes from Eucidaris tribuloides, assembly GCA_001188425.1. Taxonomy (NCBI): domain Eukaryota; kingdom Metazoa; phylum Echinodermata; class Echinoidea; order Cidaroida; family Cidaridae; genus Eucidaris; species Eucidaris tribuloides. The sequence goes on from JZLH01S0040855.1 coordinate 42,681, forward strand.
GCTGTTTGGGTGGTTTCCATATCATTTAGGTAGTAATTGTGTGTTAGTTGTAACTTGAGTACCAAGTGATCTTCAGACAGCACCAGAAGTTGAGCCTGATTGTAACTGGATCAATATGTGTAAATACATTTTAAAGGTATTGCTAACATTTACCAAAACAGTTAAAAAAATCTGAGCCACATGATTCCCCATAATACCAGTGTCCTTTGATAGGTCTAAAAAATGATGGCCTGAAAAAATGTAATTCAAATGATTATTTAGTCTTTAAAAAAAGTGAAAATCGTAACGTTAACCAGATTCACTTGCCCATTTTCCGCATAGACTCTGGTGTGTAACACCTAGGCTATTAAAACTCGCCCCGAGTTTTGTTTATTCATAGCATAACTTGCCATTGGCAGTGTAACTTTCGCAAACTTTGTATCTATGGGTATTTATTGTCCATTTGAACACTACTATTGTAAGCCCAGAAATCAAAGTTTGACAATTGTTTTAAATGAACCCCACATAGTTAGCCTATCACTTCTAAGTGTAATATTCGTAGACTCTTTATTATAACAAACTCCTTGAGACTAGGAAATGTACTTTTATATCGACATTTTTGTTTATGTGTCAACGGTTGTGAAAACAGTCAAATACAACAGAAATTTCATGCTCGGGGACTGGGAAAAAAATGCTTTATCTAATGAATTTGTTAAATCAGTGTTCGTAAATCAAGAGTCCACTGGTATAAGTGTTTGATATGTCCATCAAACCTTGGGCATCAACTTTGTGTACAGATGTTAACTGGAAGTATTAGTATGAAATTATATTAGGCACAAAAGGTTTGACCAGAAAAGATAATTCATATATTATACATGTATACAGGCGTTTATCAAAACATTATTTTAACAGGTACCATGCTATAAGAAATGTTTTCAATGAAAAAGGTACCAAAGATGCAATGTGTTTTGTTAAAGATTGGGTTAGGGATTTGCAAGTCCATTACTTCCTCTTCATTATCAATACCAAAGCGGTAGTTAGTACTTACAAATGGTTGTGAAAAGTCTGACATCCATACTCATAACTTTGTTGTTTATAGGAAAACTAATAACTGACATGTTTAACAGAAGGTTGTTCTTTCTGGAGTATTCAATTTGCTCAAAATGCGAAATTGCGGTTACTGTGCACCGTAGCAAACGAGCTGGAAGCGCCCTGATGTCAATCGGCTATCCCTGCGCGCACCTTTGGCAACGGCTGAATCGGGACCAATTTTGGAACGCACGTGCACTTTACAGTCGCGGATTTTTTAAAAAATTTGCTCCTTAGAGCAAATGGAAAAAGGATAAGTTTAACCGCGTCCAGATTTTAGACCAAAACGTCAATATTTTAACCGCCAAGTCTCCTACGAAGGTGTTTATTTATATTAATGCTTCACCATTGGGATAATTCCACTGATGATCATATAGACTGTTTTTTTGAGCGTGGCAAATGATAACGCAATCTTTAACATCTTTAATGTGTCATAGCCCTTTGAACAATACACATTGAGAAACTTTGAAGTGGCAGTGTCATTTTTGAACAGTTTACAACTTTTAAACAGATAAATAATGGAGAAAAGTGTTGGATTGCAAAATAGTAGATAACAGCATAGTAATCAATTTCTGAAGTAGAATGAAATTTTGTGCAGTAATATAGCATGTATTTAAACAATTGATATCCACGAATACATACTAGAAAATTTTTTTTTTTTTTTTTTTTTTTTTTTTTTTTTTTTTTTTTTTTGTGGAGGTTTTTTCTATCACACAAAAATGTTGTGATAAAATCTCAAAGTTTGTCGGACGTCTGTTGTCTGTGGACAATGGCCAACACCACCCTCCCCCTCTTTCAATAGATCGCCGCCACCGGTCACGACAATTAAAATTTAAATGTGAAAGAATTCAAAGAATGTCAAACATAACTGTGGACATGTGAATTGACAGTTGAGTGCACATGCATGTTTGTGCGCAACTGGCCCTAATTTCTGTCACATTTATGGTGCTTTTACACGTGTAACACTGTAATGATTAATAGCTACTAGTGTTGTGAGTTTATACCTGCATTGCATTTTAACTTTAAGTACATGTATCTATTGTATTCTTCAACACAATGACAAACGTTACCTTGAAAATTGAAATAAATGTTTGATGTACTATGTACTTTATTCTCCTAGTCTGATCTCTGTGTCCTGTTGAATTGTACAACACTATTCAAATACATGTATCGATTAACATCACAAAAGCCCAAGTTTAGTTTGGGGATTTTTTTTTTTATTATTTGAAAGCTTCATGCCACAAAAGTCGATCACAACCCAAATCAGATTCTGATGTCTTTGTTTTCTTTTTTTATTAATGCAATGAAAAATCTCGGGGGGGGGGGAGAGGGGGTGGAACCTAAGATTTTGACTATATTTAATTATAGCTCCAAAAGGCCTTATTAAAGATGTAACAAGATATCTGAATTATACCTCATGCAGAAATAGCAAGTCCTGCTCTTTTTGATGAGGTATAACTCATATACCCTTAACAGCGCTGATTAACAACTTTGGATGCTATAATGTAAAATATAGTCGGAAATCCCAGGGTTCCCCCCCCCCCGATGGGTCAATAGTTCATATTAATTAAATGAAAATAACAAAAACTAAGAAAAGTTTGTGACCATGCGCGCAGTCAATGTATGCCTCCGCCCACTAATACATGTAGCACATAAAACTGGCTCATAGTATGATCGGCTATCAAAAATTTTCAAGGAACCAAGTAACTGTAAGCAGATGATGGGAACAGTTTACTGAAAGCAAATGACCTTCAATAGATCAAATACTAAATACATGTATGAGACCTTTCAGTAACAAAAGTCTCTTCTCAACGCTTTGACACTATTCAGGCTGCAATGAAATGAATGGTATCTTTTTTTTCACATGTACTCATCAAACCTTGACCTTGACCACTGTGATTACCAAAAATAAATTTTTTGTCTTTTGGTTTCTACCTACCCAACCACAATTATATCAACCAGTGAGCACTCTAACTGATTTTATAGGCTGAAAATGAGCATTTGTGGGAAATCATGAAAAAGTTTGTCAATTGACCTTTGATCCCTTGACCTAGAGACTTGGATCCCCTATACTCTAGAACCAAATATTTGCCTTTTATGTTAGCACCGAACTGGCCAAATTACAGCAATAGTGAACACTCCGCTATCTGGAGGTATAGGCAGAAAATGAAATTTTTGGGCACCAGAAGTGCAAATTCACCTGACGCCTTGAGCCTGACCATTGACCCCTGTGACTCTACCTACGCAAAGAGATTTGTCTCTTGTTAACCTAACCACCAATTATATCAACACGAGCAAATCCTACTGGAGTTTTTTTGGCGAGAGGGGAAAATTACATTTTGGGACAAAGTCAAATTGACGCTTTGGAGCCCTGACCTTCAGCACATTGAACTCCTAGTGACTCTACAAATATTTGTCTTTTGTTTCTAACCTACATTAAGCGCACCAAATATATATCAACAGTGAGCACGTCCTAACTGGAGTATAGCAGAAAATGCATTTATGGACAAAGTTGCATGACCTTTGACCCCTGGTGGAGGCTGCTACTGAAAATATTTTCTTTTGTTTCTTAACGCTAACCCCACCAAAAGTTATATCAAAAGTGAACACTCCTAACTGGAGTTATAGGCAAGAGAAATGGCATTTGGACAAAGTTCATTGAGCGCTTTGACTCCTTGACCTTGACCTTTGACCCCTGTGACTCTAGCAAAATATTTGTCTTTTGTTTCTTAACCTAACCACCGAAATTATATCAACATGAAGGGGCACTCCCTAACTGAGTTATAGGCAAGAAAATGCATTTTGGGTATAAGTTCATTGACCCTTTGGGACTTTGACCCTTGACGGATCTTGTCAAGGCGCAAAATTAAATCAATTCATGCCCTTGCCTAGTGGTCCATCTTTCCTTGGTCCAAGTATCATTAAATCCCTGCAGGCTAACTTAAGTATCTGTTCACGGGAAGAAAGTCGGACGCAGCGGGAGTTACGACGAGCGGACGGACAACCCCGAAAACATAATGCCTCCAGGCTCCGGCTGCCCTTACGGGGCGGAGGCAGTAGATCAAAAAGACATTCAGAATCTGTTAGTAATGTGCCATGAACCTTTGGCATAAAGCTTCCAAAAATAAAAAAACACAATAATCCCAAAACTAAACCTGGGCTTTAAAAAGGGCAAATTCGCAAGTTGAAAGTCCTGCTTTCCAATAGAGGCAAGAAAAATCACATTATGAACACCTAATTGAACAAATGAACAAATATTAATACTGTGATGTCTATGGGCGAGAGACCTCCCCTTCGTTTTAATTGACGAATTTTTTTCGTGACAAATGTCACTCAAATTACATTTTCCACAAAGGGAAAGAGAAAAAATCTTCATCTCTGTACTCCACTTTGTTTATACAAGTACTTTTTACAATTTTTGTACCAAATGTGAAGTGGCTAACATTACGATTCACGTACAATTCCAAGAAAAGAGATTTTAGAATTAGGAAATATTTTGTGACAAAATATGATGGAGAAGCCCACAAATGTTCTTAATTGTAGAGTGATTTTCAGTGAACTTTTAAAAATTAATATCTGTCATTCCCAATTCCTATTTGAAATATTTCTCAAAATTTCAATGGATTCCCACTGATTTGTGTTTCTATTCAAAGCGAGACTTGGTATCAGCCTGGAGAATTGCCCTTTAACAATACACAGAAATTAGAATTAAAGTTGGTGAGATGATTGCGAAGAGCGACTGAAAAATCCTCAAGAACCATATGAGTTTTAAAACATATACGAACTTGCACTAGAGGAGTGATCTCCCACCTGAGGATTTGTCTGTAATTTGTTACTGAGAGGGAGAATCAAGCATGGAACATACCAGTATTTAATTTTGGGGGTGCACGATAAAAATAAAGAGCCATAGAGACGACCCATACAGCAGGTTTGCCGACAACTAGAGGGATATTGACGTTATTTTAGAATGAAGTCAACGTTGACTACAAAGATTTCACAGGAGAATCCTTGCATATTTAAATTTGATCTAGAGTAGTTAGCCGCCAAGTTGAGGACTATCCAGCCCAATCATGGATCATTTACTTAATCATAAATTATGAATTCTATCTGACCAATCCAAAATTGGGCAAGTTCCCATAATGTCGTACGGGACATTTAGACAACATTTTCTGGTCTTTTTGCTGAAGTGCTTGAGCAATAGAAACTTTGTTTTGTGTCATAATAAGAGTATCTAGTGGGTAGCCTTGTGAAAAAATGACAACCAGCAACAAAAATTTGTTGGCAGAGATGTCCGTACCAAACAGCAACATTTTCACCCTGATTCAGCCCTGATAAACAAACAAATTTTGTTGGTTGTCATTTTCACTAGGCTACCTCACTAGTACTTTATAATTACCTCAAAGCAAATTGGTCTTTCGCTCATTGTTTGGACTGAGATTGAAAAATTTGTGAAAATGGCCATTTTTTAAACAGGTGAATCCACCCAATGCAGGATAAATTACTTGCATACAATGCAGTATTCTGTGATAAAGATACATGTACATGTAGTTAGCATACAGACATGAACACATAAATAATAATACATGTATAGCAGTATCTTTTAGTTCATTCTTTTTGTCAGTTAATCAATAATTCTTTACCATTAACATTCAGTACAAAGTTATGTGTGACATGTTGACATTTAACACAGGGAACCTCTGATCACATATTCCACTTCAAAGCGAACTACATGTACATGTTAAGCTGTAAACTGTTGGGCAGAGAGTACATGTTCAAGTGTATTTGAATCACACAATCAATTTAGGCTATGAAATGTTGTATTAGTCAGGTGGATGTTTAGACCTGCCAAGAGATTTTATCTAACAATCCATTGCATAACATGTGTTACAATCCAAGGCAGTGAGAGTAGCAGATAGTACACTACATACCAAATACCAAAATACATGAGGTTAAGTATTTTTGTGTGTGTGTGTGTGTGACGAGCGTATGCGATTTCTATTGAAACACACCGAGCGGATTTATGCCTGGAAGAATAGTCACCCATAAAATCACTGTTCTGAATTTTTAGCATTAAAGAATATGTAAATAGCAATACCGTACTCAATTATATGTTATCAAAAGTTAATTTAGGTCTATCTTAAAATTGGCGCGAAGGACGAGTGCTGAGAGCGAGCGCAGCAGACTTTATGACGGGCTCGCCATACAGGTGTGTAGGGGTGAACTCCCCGCCCCCCCCTCCTCCCGACAACAACCTTTCAAAAAGATAAGTAAATGACCGAGGTCAACACCTTTTCATGATTCAGGGTAAGTTGGGATGCCACCCGGGGGCCAGTCAAATATAATACTGTACACATGCGTGACCAAATTTTTTTCGCCGGACACCGGAGGGGGGCGGTATGCCCTAAAGCGAGTTTTTTTCTGTGTGGCAAAATAAACCCCCTACATTCGCGCCATTACAGGGACATTTTGGCGCGTGAAACTAAGTATGTCGCGGGCGAGAATATAAACCTAACAGTTTTGTCTTCCTTGCTAACAATAAGCTAAAATAGTAAATAAAAAAAAAGCTTGGGGAAAAATACCCTAAAACACGTTTGGGCCAGCTTTAAAAAAAAAATCTGTGAAGAAAGACATAACCTAAATAACGTTTGACGACAGTCTTTCAAAACGCACACCTTTTTTTGAGAAATCGGGTTTTTGATACCCTTAACGATGCACGCAGCGCCCCGCGGCTAAAACTGAAAAAACACCCCTGAGAGAAGGCGCGGTTTTTGGTCACGCATGGGGGTGTACAGGCATAAAGTGACTGGCCCCCCCGGGATGCCACAGATTTATACAATTAATGGTAGAAAAAATATGGATGTGCAGATTTTGTGTTACCCTTCGAAAAGTTAAAGCCCAAGTTTAGTTTGGGTAGTTTTTTTTTATTTGAAAGCTTTATGCCCAAGGTCATATCACGACCAACACACACAATTCATATTCTTTGATTTTTTTCAAAATTAAATGAAAAATGTCGGGGGGCGGGCGGGGGGGGACCCCCGATATTTTTGGGGGTGTTCACTTAAGGTTAGTTCGAGTTTACCGTCATCGGAAAGATAGACTCTGCTCTTTAATTTGAGAGAGAGAGTCAACTTCCTTACTATGAACTCCTTTTTAGTTTTTCTCAAAAAGTACATACACCGTACAGGAAGCTCAGCTGTGACCTAACGTTAAAGCTGCCTCTATTTAGTCTCCTCCTGGTTAGTGAGTGGCAACCAAAAGTAATTGTCACTTCCAAGAAACGCGTTTCTTGAAACAACTGTAACGCGACAGAACGCAAAGCAGTGTAGGAATACATGCCTTACGTTATATGAAACAAATCATTAACTGAAAGATTGTGCGGTTCGGAAACAGCCGACGAACGTTCGCGAGTCATCCAAAACTGTGTATCAATCTTAAAACTAACAAAATCACACGTAGCGATTTGAAAGATACAGTCCCATTGACTAGCGCAGGAGAGTGCGTATTTAAGCACCATCAGAAGTTGATCAGATCAAGTGTGTTGATTGAATGACACATATGGTTGAGGGGTACTACTCATAGGAGCCGCTTAAGCTTAATACACCATATCTCAGGAAAATTTGCTAGTTGGCCTGAAAATTTGCTCTCCACGGGTGCGGAGGAGGGCAAATAGTGTAGATTGCAGCCTTCGCGTCAGATTGGCTTCCATCCTTTCGACGCAACAGAAATTTTGGCGAGCGGGACGTCAAGTTGACCTTTTTCACGAGGGCCGCCGAAATCGGCGCGTTTTTGACCGCGAGCCGCCTACTGCCCATTTGATTGTGAACACGTAGAGTTGAGTATTTTAGGAACTTTCAGGATATGTTGCAAAAATATAGCACTTTTTCAACCACATGGCTTGGTAATTAGATTTTTTCAAGAGAACATCATGACTTAACGGAGAGGATAAATGGAAAGCATGTTGTCCTTAGCTCCATTAGCAGCTTTGCGCGAAGTTTCCCCGGCGCGTACGCGCCGTTCTAAAGCCGCGCCAGCGTGAGCGTACACGAATCCGTTCAGGATGCGCGCGGCGTCAGCAGTGAATGGCTAAAACACGTGTATTCGAGACACCGATGCGCAAGATTTTTCCTAATTCGTTAATTCTAACGTTTTCCGTCTCATTTTATGGTTGTTGGCTTTTATGAATATTATGTGCGTATTGCGCTTGTTCAACTGCCTTTTTTGAAATTTTTACGCAAGAGAGGCCAAGTGCCCGAGGAGGATCGGTTTAAACAACGGTGGTCGATGAGTAGTGAAGAGCCTACCACTACTTCATGCCCAATCCCGTCATCCTCGTCACTAGCTCCCACAGTTTCCTCGCTAACAGCCGAAGTCGCTCTCCTTCTACTTTGGAAACGGTTGTTCCCTCGCAGGTCACCGTAATACTTCCCCGAAACGTTGTCCAACTCCTCTGCAACCGACAAAGATAGGGTCTGTGCCCCAACCAACGGAGACGTGAGGAAGCAGCCATCGAAGTGGCATGACATCCATGAAAGTTGAGAGTATCCCACGTAACGTGCCAAGCTCCGTAATCGAAGATGCCTGGGTGTAGTGTGGTAGACGGATCACCCGATCCTCTAGTCGTACTGCTCAGTTCCTGTCGCGAAAGCACATTGGCGAGCTACTGTTTGCGTATGCTTTTCTTGTCGTACATGTCCCTACTCCCTCCTGTCCCACACTCAACTTTGAGAAATCTATTTCC
>JZLH01S0040881.1:590-10866 GCA_001188425.1 Eucidaris tribuloides
ATGAATTTGGTGATCCCACCTCGAAGCTTTAGAAAATTATTGTGTGTACAACACAATTGTTGACGACGCCTATGACGCCTACGCCGGAAATAGTGATACCTATGTCTCGCTCCGCTACGCAGGCGAGACAATAAAACCAGCATTACTGCACAATTCAAGATATGCAATTATTTATTCATGTATTATTAATTACACAAGCAGAATAGATTTAAATGGAATCAGTATCAGTCTTAAAGGCAGGGGATCTCTTTTGCATGCCTAAAAACTAACATTGTGTAAATACAATGGCATTTATAAGAAAATGCCATCTGGGAACCTTTAGCAAAATATAGGAGCTAGAAACTCAGTTTTAGTGGAATTATAGTGACTGTTAGACTCTGATTTGAATTTTTTTCTCGCGAGAAAAAAATCCTACCATAGAACGTACACTAAATGGCTATTGTTTTTCTTTCACATTTTTCAAATTCTATGTAATTACTGACCCCCAAATTTCAAAGACATACCTTTCATCAATAGCCTGAGGGCATGGGCTATCTTTTCCTGGTCTGCGGGGATGTTTGCAAATGAGATCCACTGCCTTTAAGATGATTTAAATGTACTTTCATTGGTCTGTGACTGTTAGAAATGTCATCAAACACATCCTATAAAAAATGGGTATTGACAGTTGCATAGGCGTACGCAGCGATTTTTGCCAAAGGGCCCCAGTGTTATAGCAGCCAAATCCCAGGTCTAAATTTTTTTGCGGTCTGCCCAGATGCGAAAGGTGAAAAAATTTTCATTCAAATCCGAGGTCAAAATTTTTCCCAGTCAGCCAGGAGCTATCCGGAATAGGTGATTTTTCTTTTTTCATTCCAATCGGAGGTCAATTATTTTCCCTGGTCAGTGCACAGTCGGCGCGAAAGCAGCTCAAGGTGGGGGGGGGGGGGGGGGGGGGGGGGGGGGTAGCGGTGGCAAAATTTCCAAAATTTTGCTAACACACCCAAGACACCCCCCCCCCCCCCCCCGCCCCCCCCCCCCCGCGTACGTCAATGGACAGTTTCTGGTCAAAATCATTTACAAAATCATGTATGGCCATTGCGTCTTGAAGTGGGGCCTGTTTTGCGTTTCTTAGGCAAATTTTGAGTGTCGCCGCAACATTTCCGACTTAAATCTCTATAACTTTTAAACTATACATGCTACCATAGTAAAAGTATATATATTTCTGAAAGGAAATAGTCTCATCTTTCCAATAATTGGTTACTAAAATGAAGGTGGGGGTAGGTCCAAAGGAAATATGAATCAAATATTAAAAAAAGTGGGGTTGAAAAGTAGGGTCATTTCAAAGTGGCCTCACATCTACATCAAAGCACCTACCCCCAAAATAAGCACGTTTTTGTGAAGTACAGAAAATTTCCAATCCAATAATACCGAACTCACAGGGATACCCTTAGTAGAACTATTTTTATGACTTTGGGAGCAGCGGATATCAAAATTTGCATGAAAAATGGGTAGATATTATGTAAATTCATACAGAAAGCATAAAGTCCATTTGGAGGCCTTATTATTGTATCTGTCAAACTAAATTGAAGTATTTTTAATGCAGAACCAATATCTATTCATAGTTAGCAACACTTGCTAAAACGGTTTTATCGAAGTTAATGTTTGGCTTACCGTGTCCTATTTCATACATTTTCCAAACTTGTGCAATAATTAGTTAATTAAGTGTAATTTTTTTAATTCAACTGCTATAGAAATAATTATGGTTTCATTTTAAAGAATGTTGAATGAGCTTCAATTTGATATATAGAGTCAATGATATATTGACTGTTAAGATACAGAAGAGACGAAATAAACCTTGGATGTACGTTTTCCCATAGACTTAACACAGTACCGTGTCCCAATGCAATCTCTATGGCCCAATTTGCTCCACCCCCACCATCATGTATTCAATTAATTATAATTTTCTTAATCAAACTGTGATAAAATAAAACTTGGTATCACTTGAAAGGGTAATGAATAAGCTTTAGTTTGATATATAGTTCAGTGATATTAGTGATTGTTAAGATATAGAAAAAACAAAATGAACCTTGGCCGTATACTCTCCCATAGACTTAACATGGTGCCGTGTCCCAATCTCCGTGTCCCAATTTGCTCCACTCCCCACCATCATGTAATAAATCAATCATAATTTTATTAATCAAACTCTGATGAAATCAAACTTGGTGTCATCTTAAAGCTTGATAAATTTGCTTTAAAATGAATGGTAACTTGGAAGAATTGAGTCACATTAAGGTACTCTAACCATTACAAACATGTCAAATTTCACTAAAATATGAAACGGCTCCACCCTAGAGCAGGCCCCTATTCACGACGCATGGCCGTATACTATAGTTACGTGATAAGTACCCTGCTACCTTTGGAAATAAGTTTTTACATTAAGAAATGTGATTTCTTTTCACAACTCACCTCAACAAGTTTTCATTAAGCTCTTTACTCCCCTTTGGGTGGTGGGCCATCACACAGGTTCCACACTGCAAGGGCACAAAAAAGAGGTCAGAAAATGCAGCAACATTATTAATACAATGCTAACTGAACCCAAATATTTTTTCTATAACTAGTTCAGCTATACATTTCTCCCCTGTAAAAAGCTGAAGGATTAGCTCCCAAGTAAAAAAAACAGATTTTTCCAAGGTGCATGGTTGTACTTCAAACCCACATACTACTTCAACAACCAAATATTTGATCCCATAAATTCATATTTATAGGTCTTTTGAATCTAAAACCATCATGTAAAGCAGGGGCAGCGCCAAGGCAATGGCAGGCGGAGGAAAGGGGACTGCCCCTCCTGAAATTTTCAAAATACAGAAAATTATCCTTTTTTTTAAATCTCCTCAATGTAAAATCATGGAAAACAGGCAGCTCTCATTAAATCAAAATGCAAAAAATATTGCATCACACTCAACATCATACCTTCCACTGGTAGTCTGTGTCTATCATATGATAGAGAGACATTGTGCTCAATAGTCTGGCTGCCTCGTCCCATCTCTGTCCCAGCATGCATTCCTTCAACATGGCCGCCATGGCCTCATAGCTGTTAGCTTGCAGTGACTCTTGAAACAACTACCTACTGGAAAAAAGAAACAAACAAGTTTGTCATTTATCAACATTATTTGAAATTTGCACAGCTAAGTAAAAATTTTTGTCAACAGAAAAATGTACAGATCTATAGAATTCTGACACATTTCACTTATTATTTAAATCTCATTCTGAGTGCCAATGCATCTTCTCAAAATCTATTAGTTGCCTGCACCTACACTCAACAGCACATATTAAATACAATTCAAACTAATCTGCTTAAAAATTAGTTTTGTTTTCAATGTCAAATTGTCAATTTTTCCCTGACCTTACCCTGCTTTTTTCCATTGCTTGCTTTCAGCTTTTGTAATAAATTTTTTTGTACAACTAAATTGAGTTTAACTGAGCAATAGAAATCATTTGAAGTTTAATTAACTATTTTACTACCAAAAATGGGCCCCTTTATATTGGATATGACACAATTTATTTCATACTTGTTGTCCAAGTTCCACATCCCGTAATCAGCAGAAGACATTACATTCAAAAGATAGGCATAATTGAAGACCTGTGTAGTGTGAAGTCATATTTAAATTCTAGATAAGCAAGATGGCAAAGCATTTTGGAATGGGCCTTGCTGAACCAACAAGTAAACAGTTAATTGTACTTGAAGTTAGTACATTTACACAAAAACTGATATTGATCATTAGTACCACATTTAGAATTCCATATTCAAAGTCTAGGAAGTTTTGGTGTAAAAAATGGAGAGATGATAAAATTAACCAAGTTTCCATGGACAAGCAAATTCATTTGAAGTTAGAAGTAACAAATTTACAATTAATTCTTACTTCTTATGACAGTAGCAAGTTCAGGGTTCTTAATCTCATTTTCTTGCTCTTTCTTGAGTTTTTTGCTAACTTTTGATGTCCCTGCCTCCTCTGACTTCTGATTTGATTTTGAAGTTGAAGGTTTCGATTTTAGCTGTTTGGGCTTCTTGGGTTTGGGCTTCTTGGGTTTGGACTTCTTGGGTTTGGACTTCTTGGGCTGGAAGTCATTATCTTCAGATTCCTGTGTGGACTCCTCTGGTGTAGATTCCTTGGCTTTTGAACGTTTCTTGCGTGGTTTAAGAGATGACTCTGCACTGCTCATCTTCCTCTTCTGAGCAACAGTCTGCATTGGAGATGACATTCCTCTTGTGTACCGTACATTCACACCTATAAACAGAGAAACACATTTCCATAAATTGATTTGATGACAGCATGTTTTAATAGCCCAGTTTACTAACATATTCAAGTTCAATGCATAGCAAAAGTTGTTCTTACCAACAACCCAGGGCTCGCTCTTTACAGTGACCTGGGTGTCAATGGCCACCAGAAATTTCATTTGGCCACTAGAAATCTTGCACTGGCCACCAAAAAATCAGATTCTGCAACCACACAAGCCAATTCCATCTGATGTGTCAATTTGTGTCCAAAGTTTCGCTAAGCTGAGGCTTGCCTGATTGAAATAGCAACCACTAATGTATAATAAAAGTTAGATTCCATGAATTGACAATAAATAAATAATAGAATAAATAGAAACAAGAATACAAAGTTCAAGTTGAACACAAATTAGTACAACTTCACAAGTTATAGAATTTTGTTACTGCTTGAGATTATGCACCCCTATCACTTTAATCTGCATTTATTGTTTTTTGTATTAAATTTGAGGATAGAGATTACACTTCAATGGAAGGTAGACAATTAATGCATTATTGGTATCCAAGCCAAAAATCATATTCACTTGGAGAAAATGTGACTTCTTACTTCCCCCCCCCCCTTTGGGTTACAAAATTATGTAAAAGTTATGTAATACATGTGAAAATAACAAATTTAGCTTCATTTTTACCCATTTTACATAAGTTTATGCCTTTTTGTTGTGCACTTGCGCAAGTTATGCGTCATAACCACTTATTTCAGTGATCGTAACTGAAGAAAATACATTTTTGGACACAAGAGGGCGCTGCACAATGTGGTACACCGGGGTACAATGGTACCCCGGGGTAGCGCATGGTGCATCCTATGAATAATTTTTGGAATCACACCACAAAAGATTACAAAACAATGTGTACCTGAAATTAAAAAAAAAACAGCATTATTGTAATATTTCACCATTTCAATCCATACTGTTAGCCACACCTACATGTATGTGGTCTTGAGCAGAGCTGTATGGACCACATATGCCCAACACTGGAAAAAACCCCCCAAAGTTTGTACTATGTGGATTGCATGATCCAGTCCCGCCAAAACAGGACTGGACAGAATTTTGTTCAGGACACTGGGTAAAAATTTTGGAAAATTAAAAAATGAAATTGTTTGAAGTAATGAGTCCTTCATTTTCAAGTTTGTGGAGGTCATTTGGAGCAATATTTCAGGATAATTTCGTTTAGAAAGGTGAATTTCAGAGTACATTCTTGTGCCACGACTGCATGAAAACAACCACTCATTACTTTGTACACAAAAGTATAGAGTTGTCCCCATGTGTGACTGTTAGCAAACATATTCAATGTAAAGCCATGTCTCAATAAATTATAATGAATAAAATCAGCATTATTACACATCAATTACCAAAAAAAGGGAGAGCTTCCCTGAGCAGAGGTTTGCTTTCATCAACACAGCAATAATTAATGTAACATTAAAGCTAACAAGTTAGATTCCATGTACTGAAATATTCAATAACACTGCCCTGGACCACTTTTACATAGCGCCTGGAAGTAAAGTGTTCCAGAAAAAGTGCCACATTTTTTTTATTAACGTTAGAATTTTTTTTTCATCCTAAATTAAGTTTTATGCTCATCAGCATCAGGATATGGAATAATAGGATGAAATCCTGTAGATGCTCTGGTCTGCATTTCAGGTAGCAACTGAACTGACATGCATGACTGACGAGTATGATTTATGCATACTATGTAAAACAAAAGGATATCATTCGTAAAATATATTGTAAATTTCAGGATTAAAGTTGATGTTTAATTTGATCATATTTATGAATGTATGCAATTTAGCAACATGCGATAATATCACGAATATACCAAAATACCTACCGGATACTCCCAAATTTAAACGAAGCCATAAATCATTCAGGCATTTTATATTCACAACAATCCCATCTAAGATCTATATTCTGTACTCTAAGATAGTTTTACTTCTTCTTATGTTTGTCAAGCCTTTGTTAATTTCATTTGTAAATGTACTTTGTAAATTATGCCCTGTATTTTGTTGTAAAACATGTATCCTGGGCTCTGTTATCTTGTACATGTATTATCTTTGAATAAAATAGTCCCAAGATTGGTTGATGCCGTTTAATGTCCAGAAGTGTAAAGCTATGCATCTTGGTTGTGAAAATCCTGAAATCAGCTTGTTTATTGGTGAAAATGAACTACCATCAGTTAGTGAGGAACAAGATCTTGGAATTATTATAGATAAAGAGTTGAAATTTCATAAACATATTGCCTCAACTGTGAGTAAAGCGTACCGCATCCTTGGTATTATTAAACATGGACTTTTTTTTTTTTTTTTTTAACTACGAGGACATTTTTATTCCGTTATACACCTCGCTAGTAAGGTCCATTCTGGAATATGGAAATATTGTCTGGAACCCTCAATTTGCTGTTGATGATGACAAAGTTGAGAGAGTACAAAGAAAAGCAACAACACTTGTTCCTGAAATTAGTCATCTACAGTATGTCGAAAGACTGAAAGTACTTGGTTTGCATTCTCTGCATTATAGAAGGAAAAGGGGTGACATGATACAAACATATCGCTTTCTACATCTACGTGGTCTGGACAGAATATCTTCGGAATAATTTTTCCAAAGTTGCATTTATCAGTCGACAAGATCAGAAGATCGAGGGCACTCCTTGAAGCTACATGCATGTCAGCAGGAGCAAACTCAATGTGAGAAAGCATTGCTTTAGTCAACGTGTCGTTAACGACTGGATTAGTCTCCAAGATAATGTCGTAAATGCACCTTCTATTGATACATTTAAAACCAGATTGGACAATTTCTGGAAAGATGTAGTTTACAGCCTTCGCTGACTCTCATGCACAGTACTCTAATAGTTTTCAGTACCTTATATGACATCAACCTGCTGTAGACCGCGATGTTCACAGGATTCACCTTTTATCCTGCTTCCTGATGATGATGATGATGATGATGAATTTAAAAAAAAATTGGTTGGTAGATCTATCAACTATTATTTACAGTATGGATTCTTAACAGTTAGACTTAGTACTTACTAACGTTAGTCTTACCTCCCACCAATATTTGTCCATTTTTTATTTTTTTTTATTCAAGTGCTCTTATACTCTTACTAGCTTCAGGCTCATGCCTAAATTGAAGTTATAGTTCAAGTTTATTCATGGTAAGTGAAATTATTCCCAATTATTCCATCTGCATTTGTAAATGTCTGTCCAGCTCCAGGCCACGCTTGGGAGCGACCCGCAGTGAAGTCCGTCGCCTTTACGATCGCTCGCGGTAGCGGTGGTTTGGACCGCTGTTTGCTGCAAGACATGAATTTTGTGACATGAAAAATTTATGTACTGTGCAAAAGCCGTCATTTATTACATTTCTATGAAAAAGTCCTTTCAAAAGTTTGATTTTGAGTTTTAAATTTGAATTTCAACTTACCCACACATTCGTCTGTCAGTGAAATCTCGGTGGACAACCTTCAGGCGACTTTTGCTTGGTTGACGGGCGCGCGTGCCCGTGCGTGGTAATTCAAGCATTGGTATCAATGAGGCGCGGGTACAATTTCTGCCTTGCGCTGTGGATAACCGGCGAGGGTGTCACGCATTGTAAAGGGAGATTGTCCGGCTACGGTTGCCGTGCTATGGGCTATACAGCATCTTTTGCACTCTATACCCCATAGTATCTACGGGTGCTCCAGGCGCCGTGCGCTATCGCGACTGGCGCGGCGACAGCGATGCTAATTTATTGAATGTAAGAGCAAAGATACGATGACACTTGAGCAATGGACCTGAGGGCTAGACTGAAAAATCCGCCCCGTTCGAAAGCAGTTTTTTAACAATTTCTGATCTTCTCCTAGCTTTATAAGGAGAGAAGATCCGTTGTAGCCAGAGGTAGTCTCAGCGGAACATATCATCGAACCGATAAAGTCCGATTTTCGGTCTAGTTGAGGGCTTACCTCAAGGCCCGCACGTGCTACACGTGCGGGCCGTTCAACTTGCCACCAATTTCCTTCTACATATAGCGATTGGCAGTAAAATTTGTAGCCAACATTCATGTCGCCAGTTTTGCGGTAACTTACCGCAGTCACACTACTCGGAATAGTTCATTATATCCACAATGTATTATAACGCTGGAATCGCATAACAAATGTTGCTACAATGAACTCGTCTTCTCCAAAAAGAAGAGGAGTTGTTTCTAAGAGATTGCGACGTGCTCTCGTTCCATTTCATCCAAGCGATTCGCCATGTTTTTTCCGGACAATATTAAGTGGTATTGCGCAATGCGACACATCTGCGCTTAAGTCTAGGTTCTAGCCGTTTACTATTTCGATATAATTTCTCGAGTTGCAGCGTTACTTCGAATATCTCGCAAGTCGATGTGAGGCGACTACCAGTATGATTGCGCCGCCCGATCTCTTCGGGCGGAGCAATCACTGGGGTTAGTCGTCCATCACTCCGCTCTCGGGCTTGGCGCGATATTCGAGTCTACTGCAACTCGGAGAATTATAACCGATAATAGAAACGGCTAGACCGTATAGACTACCACTGCGTTGGCTAGCCGCTGATCACACGACACCGCCGCACCGTGTCGCGTCGGCGAACTATGTGATGTAGCGTATAGTGTATCGCCTTCTAGCATGTCTAGCCTCTCGTTCATGGCGGGCCGCGGCGGACAGCGTGTGTTTATAGCAAGCCTTCAGTAGGCGAGAGACTGGGAGAGCGAAAACGCAGATAAAAGTGTCGCGTTTTGGAGATGTGGGTGTATTTATGGGTAAATTTGGATTTCGATTTTTTGACTCATATTAAGAGGTAGATGGTACATTCACAAATTGACTGTTTTATATGTCAGAATGGGCCAGCAAAATGTTGTGTGTGAACAGTAGGGGCCGCACGCTCGTTAAACCAGTGAATGTCCGCGAAAACCTAGTGATGTCGGGATAAACACGGACAAAACCTGTACTTGTTTACCAATAATGTCCTGGTTTTTTTGCGGACATTTTTTTTTCAAAATGCCCTGCGCCTAGGCGGATTAACTCTGCGGTCTTTGAAAGTACGCTAAAAAATAGACTCTACGTAAAATTTACCTAGCTTCACCGATTAACATTTAAATTTCACCGCCTCTACTTTTTGTGCACGCGCACGGAAACGATAGTTGTTTCACGATTACAAACGATACCAACGATATCGATCGATAGTATCGCTTTGCACACTGTTTACATACACGATTACACTGTGGTAGAAAGGCAAATTTAAATGCCATTCGACCTGATCAAGAACGGACACAAACTTTGATTTCGACTACCTGCTGCTATTTCGAAGTGGGTAATGGCTTCTGTTTCTTGAAAAAAAAATTATGATCGTGCAAAGTTGTTGCTGGGACATTTTGGTATGTGAAAACGTCATGAAAATTGATTCATTCTTTGTACAGCACAGTGTACAGTGTACTTGTACTTTTGACTGTAATGGACTTGTGTACTGATGATTATGGGGTTCAACGACATTGCGCAATTCCTTTGCGCGACGACGTAAACACACGATTGCCCAAACGTCGTTGCCGTTGTTCTGCAAAAAATGTTTCACTAATCACCTGGGCGTCATTTGTTTGATCGAGGAATATGTATTTTATACATGTAATATTAACAATTTTTTTTTCTTATCCATTTTTAACAGACTGCTGAGGCGATATTGAAGCTGCTATCGTAAGATTGCTACTTGTTATGAAATGTGATGACGATAATAATAAACAAAAAATCTGCTCTACATTACACTGTTTATCATTGAATAGAAGTAAAATGTTATCTATTAAGTATCACTATCAACTATCAAGATTATTTTGTACATAATGCTTTTAAACATTTGGAAGGGCTTTGCTTTAAAAAAAAGGATTAATGTATTTATTCTGATCTTTTTTCACCTAATTTAATGCTATGCTTTGCCTGGTCTTGGATATTAATAAATTGAATTCAAGAGTCACATACTAAAGTAGATTACATGTT
>JZLH01S0040888.1:36518-39018 GCA_001188425.1 Eucidaris tribuloides
GGCTCGGCGACCGGGCGGCGAACATTTTAGCCATTTCCCCGCTGTTACCGAGCGGGTCAGCCGCCCAGGTACCCGCCTGGTATTTAGGGCATGGCCGGTCACCGCTGAAGTTTTAGTGCGGAGTTAAAATTCCACGGCGCCTGCTCGATTTATTTAACTCACCGCGCAATAACGACCAGGTAGCGGCTGGGTGGCGCCGCCCGGCGTACCGACGCTAATCGAGCAGCGGCCGTCCAGACGGTGACGCATTGTTCGAATGCTCGCTGCGCCCAGTGATATTCTCTCGGAGGCCAATTTTTGTATTTGTGGCCCTCCTCAGCGTGCTCCACAAGAGACAACATATAGATTTTTGTACAAAGTTTTCTAAAAGTCCACATGTGTTTTTTTACTGTTTTAATTAAATAAAAAAATGCCAAAAGCACAAGAGAAAACAAATTGAGCCGGAGGAAAAAAAGCTGTATTGTTAATGGCCACAGTGGGGCAATCACAACCAGGTTGCCAGTGAAAATATTCCCGGAGGAGCCCAGTGGTCCGCCGCCATTACGCATTTATATCTGCAGGGTCCTACCGATCACCGGCGGGCTACCGGCCGATTTCTAACAATCGTCAGATGGCTGGTGGGAGACCACCAAATCGCCCGATGACCGAGGGGAGACCGTCTGATGGCCAATGGGAGACCGCCAAATCGCCTGATGACCGGTGGGAGACTGTCCGGGAATCGGTCAGTCATCGGTCGGTTACTGCCCGGTTGCCGCGCGGAGAAGCTCCCTCGATTTTGCCCAGTTTTGACTTAAATCGATCGGTGACCGACCGGAAATCGACAGGACGGGTCCCGAGCATCGCTTGTGCTTTACAGCCCGCTCAACATGCTCAAGAATCGCTGGGCGATGCCTACATTCTAGCGGCGACCGAGCAGGCTATAAATCGACCGTCGGCCCTTTTATTTGTCACCATAGCCTAAGTCTCATTTAAGGAATTTGACACAGCTGTAACAGCAGAAAACTACTTCGAGGCCAATGTGTACATCATAATTATTTATTCATGCGTTTATAGCTCTATTTATAAACTTAATCATTCACCCATTTTATCTAATCATTTGTTTATTCATGTATTCAGTCATTTGTTTATTTAATTGTTTCCTGATTTATTCATTTATTCATTCATCCAGGTTATCATTCAGCAAGCCTCCTACTATTCCAAAACCCCTCAAAAAAGTTCTGCAACTTAAATTTGAGCTTTGATATCTCTCTTGGTATATAATATAATTCTTGATATTGGTATCATTGAAAAGCCTGTTTATTTTCCGTTACAATGATATTTCATTTGCTATGATTATGGATTCAGGGAATGTGCAAAACAATAAGGAGCCAAGTTAAAAGTAAAAAGCCGTACAAATGCACACCAGTTCAGCATGCATTTGTATGGAGAGTGAATTGTGTTTAATCATGATGTGATGGTTTTTGGTGAAGTGTCATATGTTGATCGATGGAGGGGACCTTACAAACCTGCCAGAATCCTAATAAAACTCAAACACAATGATAATTTCACACTTACCCACTAAAATCTCATTTTATATTAAAAACAATCAATGACAAAAAATTAAGACAGTCAACTCTCCATACAAATGAATGCTGAGCCGATGCTGATAACAATACATTTTGCATATTTTCACTTTTGACTTAGACCCTTATTTAAATGTCTTGCACATTCCATGAATCCATAATCATAACAAATGAGGTATTATTGTAAAGGAAAATAAACAAGCTTTTCAATGATATCAATGTCAAGAATTATATTATAATACTAAGAGAGATATCAACGCCCAAAGTTAAGTTGCAGAACTTCTTTTTTGAGAGGTTTATTTACTCCTCTATGTGAATACCCATCAGATGTTGCGAGGCACATGATAATTGCTACAGTGACGTTAGACTGAATCAATGCAAATTTGAACTTCAACCGACTTCCATAACCTACAAGTACGAGAAGGGGAACCGTGGGACAAAAGACGCCTTTGTTATTTGTTGTAAGTTATACCTCATAAATAAATATTTATTGCATTTTACGTTAATTCATCAGTTATCATTCACAGTGAAACCTGTGTTTAGTGAGTAACGTTTTCTTTTAAATAAATTCACATTCTTGCTTTAACTTGTAAGCATGTTCATAGGCTAAACATTATGTGCCAATCACTAAATATAAGTGTCTAGTTTTCATAAACCAAGTGTCAATAATCTTTAACATTTGTTTCTAAACACGTCTTTTCTGCCATTTTCTGAACAACAATGTTAACGTGTAAAAAAAGATTTGACTGTGTACTTAACAAGGCCCCCATGTAATATTATTTACGGTGATTGTTTCGAAGTTGAGCTCCAATCAGCATATCAATTAATCTTAATCAATCAATCAATCAATCAATCAATCAATCAATCAATCAATCAATCAATCAATCAATCAATCAATCAATCAATCAATTAATCAATCATTAATCAATCAACAAATC
>JZLH01S0040888.1:41518-49226 GCA_001188425.1 Eucidaris tribuloides
GCACATACATATACAAAACACATGCACATTTACCCATCATTTGTAAAAAAAAATATTTTATAACAGAACAAACTAACAACATACATAATGGTATTAAGTAAAGTTAAGTAAGAGGGGAATCAAGAATTGGAAAAAAAATGGTGTCTGATCAAATTAAACTTGAACAAAAAAATCTTAGCAGCTGTAGCTTCATACAAATTAAAGCAACATACGTATGTACAACATATCCTTGTCTACATTTCAAGGTAATACAAACCAAAAGGTTAATGATCAGTCAGATCTAAAGAAAGGAAATCTGCCTTTTAGTATAGGTTTCTTACGGTCAAGTTCCCACACGTAAAATTACAAACATGTAAAATATATCAACAAACGGAACCTTAAATTCCCATTTACGTTCTACGTCAGTATCATTTAATACGATTCCTGTATGTTTTGTAGGTATAGTGTTGATCATATCATGTGCTTCATTTTGTACGAGTAAAATGCAGACTGTTGTCCGTGTGAAGATTTGTATTTATATGTGAATTAAACTTCTGTTCCTCGTTTCATTACATTTTACACATCACCACATCATATAGCCGGGATATAAAAATGATTGTGGTAATTTTAACGGGTGCTTCGTTATTTTTTACTAAAATGTTATTAAAAAGTAATGGATTGGCGAGTAGAATCATCGCATTTTTGTTAAATTGATACAACTTTACATTCATTTATGAAATAAATAACCATACGAAAATTTGATTCGGGGTGTCTGAGTGTAGGCTAAAAAAATAATGTTTGATAATTTATTGATAACAAGTAAACTCACGATGAGTATATGCCCAGTTCGAGCCAATAATACTTTATGACAAACGGATATAAATAAATAAATACAAAACAGACTGATAGTTACATTGGAAATATATTAAAATCGAACCGCCCCAACAGTACGCACTAAGAAAAGAAGGTTTAAATTTGTACTTTTAAAAATAAAAACAATGGCATAATGGGAGCTTTTATAGGGTTGAAACTTGGAGACCTTTATATGTACGAAGTTGCACCTTTAAAGGTACTCCTGGTGTGATATTAGTCTGAAAGGTGCACAGTTCAACATCTAGTTCGATGATTATATACTTCTTCATGCAAATATGTCCAAATCTATCAAATAAGATTAATGTACAGTATTTTCAATTCCATATATTGTATACAATCTTCACCTTAACATGGGGATAGATAAATCGTTTATAGCCCCTTTACGGTCGGCGCACACCTGTCTGCGGTGAATTCTTGATGGCGCACTTTCTACCGAGGCATCCTGGAATTGAAGACCTAAACTCCTCTAAACGGATCCAGTAAATTATTGGATTGAGAATAACATTTAGAACAACCAGCATGCCACTAAATTTGATTAACAAAATCGGCGGGCAACTGAGCACGGCTGTAATAACGGGCATCGTCCAGCAACCAATGTTCGTGCCGTAGATCAACAGGAATGTTTGTAAGATTCGTCTGTTTTCAGCCATTCTCTGTGTCATCATCGGATCTCGATCGGTTTTCCGGGTGATATCGCGATAGATGAGCGCGTAGAAGATTCCCGTCGCGAAAACACACACTCCGAGAACTGCGTAGAACACCTTAAAGCCCACCGTTAATGGACCCAGCACCCACCTGATTACTATTACAACGGCACTTAATGTCCATGTCGCGATGCATGTTGCGATACATCGCGGGGTCGTGACGATACCTCGACTATCGAATGGATCCAATCGAATCGTGATAAATCGATACAAGGCAATGCACAGAATGCTGAAGACAGATACGAGTATAGGGACAACTAGAAACATCACTGCTTTTTCGAAGTACGAGCAGTATTTGTCCAGCGACATTGCCTGCATTAAAAACAAATCATTGTAAAGATCTTTACAGGAAATGTACAATTATTATTTATTTGTTCATCTCTTTGTATTTTTGTTCAAATGACTGTATTGAATGAAAGACAATAAAATCACTGAAACACAACAAATACAAGCACGAATATTTCAATTTAGAAATTATTTTGAGCGTAGACAGAAGTATACCACATAAACAGACAAACTTGAACGTTATCTAAAGTTACCTACCCCATTTGGTCAGGCTACACACGTTTATCTGTTAATACGATATAAAAGAACTTATATAGCCGACAATGTATATCAGAAAACCGATGGATTAGATAAACATATTAATATACTGACCAGGTAAAAAAATTCATCCAACGCATTGAAAACAGCATAAAGAAAATCTGCCAGCGTCAGATTGAACATGAATATATTCTGTTGTTTCCTCAAATTTTTCCGTAATAGAATAAGCAGCAATATACAGCCATTCAGTAAACTCCCAATTATTAAACCAGAAGTTGTCACGGATGTAAAAATTATGGAAGATGCTTCAAATTCTTCTTCTGTGGACGAATAGTTGCAGGATGAAATGCACGACGAAAAACTCATTGTATTCAAAATTCAGTCGAAACACTTTGGGATAGCTGCTGATCACACCGAAACTGGTATAATTTGTGTTTTCAATATCTACATGTATATTTAGTTGTAACACTTACAATACACACGCCATAGTTGGCTTCATAGTGCTCTCGATTGGTTATAGAAACAGTGACGTCAGCAGATAGAAGAGGCTGAGCAGGCCGGGGCGTATACGGGCATTGTTAGAGCCAGTGAATGCAAGTTAATGTTTTTTTAAATACAGTTCACTCATAATCATCATTGGGTAAAAACTTATAACCAAATTACACATATTGACTCCGTTTAAGGAGTGAGAAAAGTACTGGCTTATACATCGGTAAATCACCTGGTCCAGATGGCCCCACTCTAGGATCCTAAGAGAAACTATTATGTATAGTAAACTACTTGAGATCACCTAATCAAATTTTTTGGGGATGGGGATGGTACCCTTATCATGGAAAGAGGCTACGTTTGTGTCAATTCTTCTAAAAGAAGGAAAGAAGAGAAACCCGGTATACCAGAGAGTCTAACTTCTGTCGTATGTAAATTGATGAAAAAGATCAACTGGAAAGAACTGATCAACCATAAGCTCTTGTCTGGAGGCCAGTTTGGATTCAGGAGTGGGAAGATTATGTTCAACCCAACTTGCGATTGTACTCGACCAGTGATCCAGCAGCATCAACGCAGGACATAATATCGGATAATTGTACATGGACTTTCGAGAGGCCATCGACCGCGTTCCCCACCATCGTCTTTTAAAAATGCTGACAGCATATGGAGTTGGAGGTCGCCTATAAGATGGATAGACAAGTACTTGCCAATCGTATCCAGAGGGTTTCAGTGAATGGAAAAACTTCATCATGCGAGGTGACAAGTGCATGGTATCCCCCAGGGGAGTGTTCTTGGACCTGTCTTATCCATTGTCTTTATTAACGACCTACCCTTGACAGTGAGCAATTTTACCATCAAGTTATTGCCAATGACACCAAACTCTATCGACTCGTGGGGTCTGCGTGGGCAATGCAGGAGGAGAGCAAATATTCTGCAAAGGAACTTAGATAGGCATTGTTGGCAATGGCACAAAAATGGCAGGCTTACCCCTTCAAAGGAGGAGAAGTGGAAAGTGCATGCACTTGGGCTAGGAACAACAAGAGTTCAAACTATACAATAAAGAATGTCGTTAACATACAGCAAAAGTAATTAGTAAAGCACGCCATCTTCTGGTGAAAACAATCTTTGAGTGCTATTTGATGCTATCACGAGTTCGAACTGTTCAGTATGGCATGTTACTGAAACGAGCAACATGAAACTTGGGGTAATCCAAGTAGATTATGTTTCATCCGTGGAACTAAAGGCTGTTGCTTGTCAGCCTGTACAAGACAACAGTACGGGATACACAGACCAAATCTTCGAATATTGTGCAAATACTGTTTGAAGCGTAAAAGTTAATGACCTAAAACAAACATGATGAAGCAAGGTGGCGTAGGGATTATGCACCCCGGGCAAGACAATGAAATTTTTCCCCCCCGCCCCTCCGACCAAAACTCCGAATATTGCAAAACATTATTTAGATTAACATTAAGTATAAATTGCAAATGAAAAGACGGCGACGCCAAGCGTAGATTTCTTGCGCAAATTAAAATGCGAGGGAGCGGAGGCGACCAAGCTTTAGAAAATTGTTGTCACTCATAACCCATATAAAACCCATAATTCTGCTAAGTTATCATAATTTTCCTTCTTTGTTCTCCTCTTTCTCTTGTCTCTCTTTTGCATTTTGGCGCCGCATGTAAAGTTGCATCAGGGGCAGCGGTGGCCCCTCTGCCTCGCGTAGATTACGCCACTGTGAGGAAGTCCAAGAACGAGCACTCAGGAATGATTCCGGAAATAAACTATCTACCTAGAGGGACTAGTTCGTCATTATACAGTTTATAACCGAAAATTATGACAACTTTTCATTTGGGCTCTTCCATCTCAGCAAAGTCAACCGTATAAAATAAGCAAAGTAAATTCTTGCATAACTCTGCCACTTAGAACAAAATCTTTCTAAAACAGTTTTTCAGAATCCCCCTAACCCCCCCACCCGACTCGCAGTCAACAACGAATCCATACAGGTACTTGATAATTTTCGCGACGATGTGTAACACTGAATAGTGACGGTTAACTGATGTTACTTAAACTGATCGAAGATGAAAAAAGCTCATGCTGGAGGTACCCTTTATTATAATTTCATTTTTAATGAAACTAAAAAACACCCGTCTTTTGGAATATTAGCTGCTTTATCTTTTCGCTCAGAATGGCGAATATTGCAAGCCTACATCTGGATCCCGGTTGATAAATAGTAGCAGATGTGTTAATGCCTTGTACGACCTATACATCTATTCAGAATCATTAAATGTTTTTAGAATATATTTGATTTTTCTCTGTTCTGTATCAGTTGGCGTTTTCACACGAAAATAATGTGAAACAAAATGCGTGCTGTTAAAAAGTGAAGGTATATCACGGAGTGAATGGCTTCTGTAGCTAGCAGAGTGTCCAGACTAAAAGTTTGTGGCATTTGTATCATATTAAAGATTGTGTGTCAGGAGATTTGCAAAGTCGTATTACTTCCCTTCGATTATCAAATTCCAAAGGTAGTTTAGTAGACTTCACAAAGATGGTGTGGGTTTGAAAAGTTTGAGATCCATACGTCATGAATTTTGGTTGTTTTATGAGAACAAACTAAGCAACGGCATGTTACTAGAATGTTTGGTTCTTTTCCGTGAGTTTTCAATTTTGCTCAGGATTTGGCGAATCGCGTTATGTGTACTGTGCGCAAGACCAGCCGGAGCACAGCTGATTGGTTAAACAGCTAAACTCCGCGCGACCCTTCGGCTAACGGCTGATCGAACAATTTGGAATGGGCCGCGTGCAAATCGACGGTCACTGTAAATTTTGAAAGTTTAAATTGTCCAGGATTTTCACGGCAAAACTCACTAGTATGAACCAAAGGTCTAATGAACAGGTGTTGATTTATACTAATCTCGCATTGTGAACGATTTGAGCTGATTTCAATTTATTTTACCCGTTTCTGACGTGCAAATCCTTACTCTGTCTTGAAGCAGAATAATTGCTCTTTTTACCGATACACCTTTTACGCTGATCGTAATGTTGCTTTGGCAATCAAGGTTTAGCTGATTAATTTTGTGTGCAATTGAGCAGCGAAAAACGCATTTTTTGTCATCTTTTTTGTGGTCGCCGGTAACAATCGTCATAGACATTAAAACGAATGTTATTACCGATACTTAATCTATTAAAATAAAAAATCGACACTTACCAGACTGCCTTATCGAAACCAATAAAGAAAAATATCTTACAACAAAACATCTAATATTGGTGAAAAATTCGTACACTATGAGTAGTTTTGTGGTATCTTGTGGCTCATAAATACACATGTACACTCGCTCTTACAAGTCATCCGAGACTGTGGTGTTATGTCCATGGACCTTTATTAAGACGGCACTCTCACTGCTTTCATTTGATAAGCTGCAAAGAAATATTTTCAAAAGCTTTGCATTGTCATGTCTTCCTCTTTAGAATAGTAATGATAAAACAGAAATGAAATATGTCGTAACGATCATTGAAATCATTCCCATTAATATAATTTCCACGCTTTCTTAAGCTGTTTTAAAGCAATGTACAGCATCATACATACGTTGTAGCAAGCAGAATCAGCTTGCGCAAATGCGATTTTACACTTAATTGGCAGAGAAAATATATCAGCATCACAGCGATTGACACCGGGGAAGAGTCGAAATAAATAAAATAAATTATATTTAAATATTAAAGTAAATTGTCTTTTGGCCTTACCGCAAAATAAACCAACATAATGAATTTGTTTAAAGAACTTCACATCATTACCAATTTAGCAAAAACAAGTTTTTAATTGTAAGCATTTTTTTGAGACAACGCTGTACATATAGAAATCGGAGAGAGCACATATCATAATACGGACAATTTTATAATTTGCAGCACACGGCTTGATAAAAAGCAGTTTTGTTGATTATTTTGTGAGTTTTCCGTGTGTTTAAATGGTTAATTGCAATACAGTACAGGGAGAGGGAGGCGGTAGGGGACTGCATCGCCCGACACAAGCTGAAATTGATTTAAAGCGAAACAAAATATTAAATGAAGCTGGCTAATCGTTCATGTTAAGATACACAATATAATTCGTTGTAACGTTAACAAAATGTGGTAAATTTTAAATTTTAACATTCTGGGAGCGAGAATGATAACACCCCACGGCAATTATGGCCTTCTTTTTTTTTTTTGACGCGTTCACTGACTGTTACCGACCAATAGGTCGACGTACGGTACAACAATTATCCTCATATCTTAATAACACTCTTTGTACGATTTCTTGTAAGGATATACACAGTGTATAATGGATCGAAACAAATTTGGCGTGAGTTCAAAAAGCTCCCCACAATGTTCTTTTTCGCGTATGTGTTTAATGCTTTTGGAGGAAACAATGACGGATGAATTTGTCCATCTTCTCCTCCTCAGTATGACTATTCGTGGTCGGAAGAAAGAATGGGTGATGGCACGTTATATACAATTATTTACGGCCAATCATGTGGCAATTCCCGGATTTGGTAATTGGATGTTTACTCAATGGCCTTATGATTGCTTCCAGATTCTTTTTCATAACGACGAATTGAGGAAGCAACGGCACATTTTTATGTATTAATACATGACGCTTGAGACTTCTTTTCACCTTTTGTGTGGAGTGAGATTATAGCTTCATCAAGGTCAGTATGATTAAATTAATTTTCACTATAGTTTAGAAGAATTGATCGAGTGTACATATGTGTACTTAAAAATGACGAACATGACGAATTTTATGTCAGATTAGTAACTCAATCGACTAGTAGATAATACTGGCAATAACGCTACTACACGTTAAGAAAAATAGGTTCAAACTTTGCAGCCTTAGCACATGGTCAAAGTAGGAGACCCTTTACGCAGGGGCGTAGCAAGCCGGGGGGCCTTGGGCACGTGCCCTCCCGCCCCCCAAATTTCGTGTGGCCCCTCCCGCTTTCAGGTGTCCCCGCCCACAAAAATTTATGACGGGGAAAGTTTTATTGACCTTTGCTTGGAGAAAAAAAATTGGTCCACTACCTCCCCCCCTCCGCTGAGGCAAGTTTTTCGGGCGGCTGGCGTGATCGAAAAATAAATTGACCTAGGATTTGGTCCGA
>JZLH01S0040888.1:49251-59590 GCA_001188425.1 Eucidaris tribuloides
TCACCGATATGTCGAGATGTTTCATTGATCCAAGTACTTCTGTGTTTTTGGCCACTGTGATTCAGAAAAGTATACGAAAACTCAGGCATTATTTTGTGTTAACCCTTAATTCAACAAAAGTAAAATAACACACACACACACACACACACACACACACACACACACACACACACACACACACACACACACACACACACACACACACACACACGAACGACGACGACGACACACACACACACACACACACACACACACACACACACACACACACACACACACACACACACACACACACACACACACACACACACACACACACACACACACACACACACACACGCACACACACACACACTTAATCCCTACTCAAAAGTATTGCAACATACACTATAACTCATGCAATTTACGTTGAAGGGGTCTTTCTATAATAACGTCTTAATTACGTTTATTATTGGAAAACGACAAATTATTTGCAAAGACATCAATGAATATTGTTTCTGGTTTCTTCTCCAAAGCGGAGAGATTATCAAATGCAGGTGCGCCCACGACAGAGGCGCTGGAACATGGAAATTTAACATTTTTTTCGCCTCCTGATAGGAGTGGGGTGTTTTAATTCTCTGATAATCTGATAATCTCTCTTTGTATTTTTGTTCAAATGACTGCATTGAATGAAAGACAATAAAATCACTGAAACACAACAAATACAAGCACGAATATTTCAATTTAGAAATTATTTTGAGCGTAGACAGAAGTATACCACATAAACAGACAAACTTGAACGTTATCTAAAGTTACCTGCCCCATTTGGTCAGGCTACACACGTTTATCTGTTAATACGATATAAAAGAACTTATATAGCCGACAATGTATATCAGAAAACCGATGGATTGGATAAACACGTTAATATACTGACCAGGTAAAAAAATTCATCCAACGCACTGAAAATAGCATAAAGAAAATCTGCCAGCGTCAGATTGAACATGAATATATTCTGTTGTTTCATCAAATGTTTCCGTAATAGAATAAGCAGTAATATACAGCCATTCAGTAAACCCCCGATTATTAAGCCAGAAGTTGTTACGGATGCAAAAATTATGGAAGATACTTCAAATTCGTCTTCTGTGGACGAATAGTTGCAGGATGAGATGCACGACGAAAAACTCATTGTATTCAAAAGTCAGTCGAAACACTTTGGGATAGCTGCTGATCACACCGAAACTGGTATGATTTGTGTTTTCAATATCTACATGTATATTTAGTTATAACACTTACAATACACACGCCATAGTGCTCTCGATTGGTTATAGAAACAGTGACGTCAGCAGATAGAAGAGGCTGAGCAGGCCGGGGCGTATACGAGCATTGTTGGAGCGAGTGAATGCAAGTTAATTTTTTTTTAAATACAGTTCACTCATAATCATCATTGGGTAAAGACTTATAACCAAATTACACATATTGACTCCGTTTAAGGAGTGAGGAAAGTACTGACTTATACATCGGTAAATCACCTGGTTCCAGATGGCCCCACTCTAGGATCCTGAGAGAAACTATTATGTATAGTAAACTACTTGAGATCACATAA
This sequence comes from Eucidaris tribuloides, assembly GCA_001188425.1. Classification (NCBI taxonomy): domain Eukaryota; kingdom Metazoa; phylum Echinodermata; class Echinoidea; order Cidaroida; family Cidaridae; genus Eucidaris; species Eucidaris tribuloides. Next base: position 50,834 of record JZLH01S0040888.1, read on the forward strand.
TCAAATTTTGAGGGATGGGGATGGTCCCTTATCATGGAAAGAGGCTACGGTTGTGTCAATCTTCAAAAGAAGGAAAGAAGAGAAACCCGGTATACCAGAGAGTCTAACTTCTGTCGTATGTAAATTGATGAAAAAGATCAACTGGAAAGAACTGATCAACCATAAGCTCTTGTCTGGAGGTCCAGTTTGGATTCAGGAGTGGGAAGATTATGTTCAACCCGAACTTGCGATTGTACTCGACCAGTGATCCAGCAGCATCAACGCAGGACGTAATATCGGATAATTGTACATGGACTTTCGAGAGGCCATCGACCGCGTTCCCCACCATCGTCTTTTAAAAATGCTGACAGCATATGGAGTTGGAGGTCGCCTATAAGATGGATAGACAAGTACTTGCCAATCGTATCCAGAGGGTTTCAGTGAATGGAAAAACTTCATCATGCGAGGTGACAAGTGCATGGTATCCCCCAGGGGAGTGTTCTTGGACCTGTCTTATCCATTGTCTTTATTAACGACCTACCCTTGACAGTGAGCAATTTTACCATCAAGTTATTTGCCAATGACACCAAAGTCTATCGACTCGTGGGCAATCAGGAGGAAGCAAATATTCTGCAAAGGAACTTAGATAGCATTGTGGAATGGCCACAAAAATGGCAGCTACCCTTCAAGGAGGAGAAGTGGAAAGTGATGCACTTTGGCAGGAACAACAAGAGTTCAACTATACAATAAAAATGTCGTAACAACAGAAAAAGTATTAGTAATAGAGGCCATCTCTGGTGAAAACAATCTTTGAGTGCTATTTGATGCTAACTTGACGTTCAGTATGCATGTTACTAAACGAGCAAACATGAAACTTGGGGTAATCAAGAGATTATTTTCATCCGTGGGAACTAAAGGCTTGCTTCAGCTGTACAAGACAACAGTACGCCAAACTCTCGAATATTGCAATACTGTTTGGAAGCTAAAGTTAATGAAAACAACATGATGAAGCAGTGGCGTAGGGATTATGCACCCCGGGCAGACAATGAAATTTTCCCCCCCCCCTCCGAGCCAAACTCTCGAATATTGCAAAAACTTATTTAGATTAACATAACTATAAATGCAAAGGAAAGACCGACCAAGCGTAGATTTCTTGGCCAAATTATGCGAGGGAGCGGAGCGACCAAGCTTTAGAAAATTGTTGTACTCATAACCCTATATAAAACCCATAATTCCTCTAAGTTTCATAATTTTCCTTCTTTTTCTCCTCTTTCTCTTTCTCTCTTTTGCATTTTGGCACCCATTAAAGTTGCATCAGGGGCACGTGGCCCCTCTGCCCCGTAGATACACCACTGTGAGGAAGTCCAAGAACGAGCAACCAGAATGATTCCGGAAATAAACTATCTACCTAGAGACTAGTTCGTATTATAAGTTTATAACCGAAAATTATGACAACTTTGCATTTGGGCTCTTCCACTCTCACCAAGTACCGTTAAAATAACAAGAAATCTGCATAACTCTGCCACTTAGAACAAAATTCTTTCTAAAACAGTTTTCAGAATCCCCCCCCCCCCATCGCAGTCAACAAACAACCATACAGGTACTTGATAATTTCCACGATGTGTACACTGAATACGGTAACTGATGTACTTAACTGATCGAAAATGAAAAAAGCTCATCTGGAGGTACCCTTTTTATAATTTATTTTAATGGAAACTAAAAAAACCCGTCTTTTGGAATATAGCTCTTTATCTTTTCCTCAGAATGCGAATTACAAGCCCTACATCTGGATCCCGGTTGATAAATATGTACAGATGGTTATGCCTGTACGACCCACATCTATTTCAGAATCATTAAATTTTTAAGAATAATTTGATTTTTCTCTGTTTGTATCAGTTGCTTTTCACACGAAAATAATGTGAAACAAAATGCGTGCTGTTAAAAAGTGAAGGGTATATCACGGGCAATGGCTTCTGTACTACAGAGTGTCCAGAAAAAGTTTGTGCATTTGGTATCATATTAAAGATTGTGTCAGGGATTTGCAAGTCTATTACTTCCCTTCATTATCAATTCCAAACGGTAGTTTAGTACTTACAAAATGGTGTGTTGAAAGTTTGAGATCCATACGTCATGAATTTGTTGTTTTATGAGAAAAACTAACAACGGCATGTTACTAGAATGTTGTTCTTTCCGTGAGTTTCAATTTTGCTCAAATTGCGAATCGCGGTTATGTGTACTGTCGCAAGACCAGCGGAGCACACTGATTGGTTAAACAGCTAAACTCCGCGCGACCTTCGGCTAACGGCTGATCGGACAATTTTGGAATGGCCCGTGCACATCGACGTCACTGTAAATTTTGAAGTTTAATTGTCCAGATTTTCACCAAAACTACGTATGCAACCCAAAGGTTCTATGACATGTGTTGATTTATACTAATCTTCGCATTGTGAACGATTTGAGCTGATTTCATTTATTTTACCGTTTTCTGACGTGCAAATCCCTTACTCTGTCTTGAAAGCAGAATAATTGCTCTTTACCATACACTTTACCTGATCGTATGTTGCTTTGCAATCAAGGTTACTGATTAATTTTGTGCAATGAGACGAAAACGCATTTTTTGTCCTATTTTTTTGTGGTCGCCGGTAAAATCGTCATAGACATTAAAAACGAATGTTATTACCGTACTTATCTATTAAATAAAAAATCACACTTACAGACTGCCTTATGAAACCAATAAAGAAAATACTTACACAAAAATCTAATATTGGTGAAAAATTCGTCACTATGAGAGTTTTGTGGTATCTTGTGGCCATATACATGTACACTCGCTTCTTACAAGTCATCCGAGACTGGTGGTGTATGTCCATACCTTTTATTAAACGGCATTCTCACTGCTTTCATTTTGAACTGCAAAAAATATTTTCAAAAACTTTGCATTGTCATGTCTCCTCTTTAGAATAGTAATGATAAAACAGAAATGGAAATATGTTCGTAACGATCATTGAATCATTCCATAATATAATTTCCACGCTTTCTAAGCTGTTTTAAACAATGTACAGCATCTACATACGTTGTACAAGCAGATACTTGCGCAAATGCGATTTTACTTAATTGCAGAAAATATATCACATCACAGGATTGACACCGCGAAATTAAATAAAATAAATTATATTTAAATATTTAAAAGTATTGTCTTTTGGCCTAACGCAAATAACCAACATAATAAATTTGTTTAAGAACTTCACATCATTACAATTTACAAAAACAAGTTTTATTTGTACCATTTTTTTTGAGACACGCTGTACATTATAGAAATCGGAGAGAACATATCATAATACGGAAATTTATAATTTGCAGCACACGGGCTTGATAAAAAGCAGTTTTGTTGATTATTTGTGAGTTTTCCGTGTTTTAATGGTTAATGCAATACAGTACAGGGAGAGGGAGGCGGTAGGGGAACTGCATCCCCGACACAAGCTGAAATTGATTTAAACGAAACAAAATATTCAAGAAGTTGCTAATCGTTCATTTAGATACAACAATATAATTCGTTGTACGTTAACAAAATGTGGTAATTTAAATTTAACATTCTGGGACGAGAATGATAACCCCCACCAATTATGCCTTCTTTTTTTTTTGACGTCACTCTGTTACCACCAATAGGTCGACGACGGTACAACATTATCCTCATATCTTAATAACACTCTTTTACGATTTCTTGTAAGGATATACACAGTGTATAATGATCGAAATAAAATTTGGCGTGCAGTTCAAAAGCTCCCCAAATGTTCTTTTCCGTATGTGTTTTAATGCTTTTTGGAGGAAAATGACGGAGAATTTGTCCATCTTCTCCTCCTCGTATGACTATTCGTGGTCGGAAGAAAGAAGGGTGATGGACGTATATACAATTATTTACGCATATGTGGCAATTCCCGGTTTGGTAATTGGATGTTTACTCAATGGCCTTATATTGCTCCAGATTCTTTTTCATCGACAATTGAGGAAGCAACGGCACATTTTTATGTTTAATATGACGCTTGGAGACTTCCTTTTCACCTTTGTGTGGATGAGATTTATACTTCATCAGGTCAGTATGATTAAAATTATTTTCACTATAGTTTAGAAGAATTGATCGAGTTTACATATTGGTACTTAAAAATGACGAACATGACGAATTTTATGCAGATTAGTACTCATCGACTAGTAGATAAATACTGCAATAACGCTACTACACGTTAAGAAAAATAGGTTCAACTTTGCACCTTAGCAATGTCAAAGTAGGAGCACCTTTACGCAGGGGCGTAGCAACGGGGGGCCTTGGGCACGTGCCCCCCCCCCAAAAAAAAAATTTCGTGTGCCCCTCCCCTTCCAGGTGTCCCCCAACAAAATTATGACGGGGAAATTTTTTTGACCTTTGATTTGGAGAAAAAAAATCGTCACTACCTACCCCCCCCCCTCCGCTGAGCAAGTTTTCGGCGGCTGGCGTGATCGGAAAATAAATTGACCTAGGATTTGGTGGCCCCCTACAAAATTTCAAGGCCCCCCTCCCAGTGCCCCCCTGCTGAAAAAATCCTAGCTACGCCACTGCCTTTACGGGTGCATCTTTGCACCTTTCCCACTAAGGCGCAGCATTGCAACTTTAAAGTCTGAAAGGTGCAAAGTTGCACCCGTAGAGGTGCTCCCAGTGTGACATTGGTCTGCACCTTGAAAGGTGCAAAGTTGAACCTATTTTTCTTTGTGTGGAAAGTGACTTAGTTCAGTGAGTTTCACACGGATTGCAACCATTGTCTAACTAATCGTTATTTTTTCGTGCATTTTTGCAAATTTCTGGGTAATTATTGTTACTTCAGATTTCATAGACACATCTTTGTTTAGTAGCCTGAAGACATGAGAGAGGTTTCGTTTTGAAAAAGGGGTGGACAAAATATCTCTTAGCCTTTGAATAATCATGAAAGCATTTGTTTAAACGGCCGGACGACAAATTACGACGCAGTTAATTTTATTTTACATGCATGCAGGCACACCTCTTAGTAATGGATACAAAGGCAACATGGATTGTCTTCATTTTGGCGGAAATCTGCATGCTCTCCTCTACCCTGAGCGTTCTGTGTGTTGCTGTCTATCGATTCATCACGATTCGATTGGATCCGTTCGATAGTCGAGGTATCGTCACGACTCCACGATGTATCGCAGTGTGCGTCGCGACGTGGGTAGTAAGTGCGATCGCGTTTTGCATCACGAAAGCAATCGAAATGAAAGTCGTATATAGTGACCGGGAAAGAAGTGGATTTTCGAAGATATCTTACACCATGATCATACTCTGTCTTTTTATCATCGGGATTTGCTACGCGCTGATCTATCGCGATATCGCTGGTAAACCGCATCCCGATCGAATGAACCAGAGGATGAATGAAAACAGGCGACTCCTGCAAACATTCATGTTGATCTACGGAACGAATGTCGGTTGCTGGGCGTTGCCCATAGCTGCAAATTTAATGACTCAGGTGCCGATGTGGTTATTAATATCCAGTGACCTCTTGCTTATCATCAATGGTATCATCAACCCACTGATTTATTGGATCCGTTTAGAAGAGTTTAGATCTTCAATTCCGCGATGTTTTGGTGGTAAAGTGTTGTGCAAATATCACCGAAAACAACAAGTGGATGAAGACAGTAAACCGACATTTCAGACAGATACTTCTGTATTATAAAAGGGAACATTTTGGGCCTGGGTTTCGCTCGTCTTGCAACACTGACGCCAAGTGACTGAAGGTGGCTGCCTACTAATTCCTTGGCCCATAGGAATGTCTTTTAATTTTGTCGACTTCGGCAGTGTTTTAGACAAATTTAAGATTACCTCAGACCTTGATTTTTTAGTATGCCATTTACCAATACAAATCATTTCATCTTATTTTCAATTTGCACCCTGTTTGCAATAAATGTTTTCACTACCATCCTTTGAAGTAGAACAGTCCTGATAACCTTTGTCCTCCAAAGCACAAAGGCAAGAAAATCCTATGGCAGGCTAATCATCACAATTCGTCCTCAAAATGCTAAAAACCGCCAAAAATACCTAAAATCTCACTCACTAAATCTACAAACATTGTATTTAACAAAACTGACATCAAGAGAAAGCACAAGACATATAAATGGCATAATCCGGCATCAAATCATTGTCTTAGTGGGACTACAGCTGTAGGGACCGCTCCTCCACGTAGGAAAAACCTCATGCATATTTTAAGTAGGAGACCGCTACCCAGGCGCGGTTCTAGAGCGAAAAATTTATGGGGGCTACTGGGGGGCTTTCATTTGCGGCCAAATCCAGGTCCCAAATTTTTTCTCGTCATCCCAACCGCCCGAAAAGTTCACGGGGGGGGGGGTAGGGACAAAAAAATAATCTTCAAAATCCAGGTCCAAAGTTTTTAGGTTCAAATCATCGGCCGAAATAGGTCGCTCAATCTTTTTCCCTCCGATTTTTATTTTTTTAGTTTTATTTTATTTTTATTTTTTATTTATCTTATTTTTTTTTTTGGGGGGGGGTAAGCCCCAACCCCCCGTATAGAACCGCGCCGCCACTACTGAAACAAAGGGCCGCTCGCAAGGGGGTGGGTAAGCCGACCTGGTGATTTTCAAGTACTGCAAACGATGGTGTATACGTGTCATTATCATAATTGTAATGCCTTGACACTTTGTCTTTAGCGAAGAATCTTTTATTGAATAACAGAAATATCAAGGGTGTCACGCAATGTTTACTCCGTAAATATTACTGTGCCCAAAAATTAATTTTGTTGAACGTACTCCAAAGAAATATTCGTAATATGGTCTTTTGTACATTATCTGTCTTTCAGTCACAACCTGGCGAACTAGTGAAATATTTATCTTTGTTCTGAAGCTTACATCAACTACCTGAGAAAGCTCATTCATGCATCTACCATTCTGAAGAATCTCAAATTCCGACATGGTTTAGCCGAATTTTATAATCGCGCTTCAGCCGTCTATTATAGAAAGGTGTATTGTTTGTACTATCATAACTTCCTCTTCTTGATTTTACCATGAATAATAATATTAATGATAATAATGAGATATAAAGATATTTTAAAACATATTCATATATATTCTACTGTGCTGCAAGAGCTCACAATGTGCTTGATACATATACTATCATAGAAATAATAATAAGTACATATTGTGCAATTATAATTCAACTACACATTACATGATAAATATAAAATGTCGGGATTATACGGCTCAAAAACATACAACAGGTGGAAATATTTATTTTATTTCTATTTAGTACCACCCAATTTTGCAATATCTAGGTATATTGAAAAGATTTTAAGTTTCTATAATGTACTTCAAATAAATTATTTTAGAATGATTTGGATGAAAATAAAAGAGTGGTACATGTAGCAAGCAACAGAGTTATTTATATTATTTCCTTGTTGAATCCATCATTTTGTAAGTTCAAATTGTCACGATACGTACGACATTATTACAATTGTTTCTACACACAACAAAACAAGTAACTACCCCCTTTGTCAAACTACGATAACTTTTTAACGGAATAACTTTTAGCAAAATTATTTGGCAGGAGTATTTCTACACTTATTGACTAACATCTGTATGAAAATGTGATTGATCCGTTGAGCCATGCATGAGTGAGCATGCATAAAAGGCAAAAATGTTACTTTTCAAAAGTCACAGGAGTCATCTCTTATGCCAAAATAATGGTAAATAATTGCATTATATGCTTTGTTCATAAAGTGTACTCACTCAACCATGACATGGTTACAACCTCTTCTGCTGGTACATAATGTAAAGATACATTTTTCTGAAAAATACCGGATTTCAATTTTTTCAGTAAACTTTATGGATTTCACGATTTCAAAATTGAGAAAGATGGATATTTTTAAAATGAGCCCATTAAAGCGTAAAATATGCCAAAATTGCCAGGGGAGATGTAAGGGGGTCAAACGAAAATTGATTAACATAAATAGCGCTTAATTATTAACCAGAAATAAAATTTGTCAGAATTCTGCATCACAAATTCCCCAAAATGACCCTGTGACTTTTGAAAAGTGACAGTTTTGCCTTCAATGCATGTTCACTCATGCATGGCTTGACGGATCAATCACATTTTCACACACAAGTTAGTCAATGAGTGTAGAAATACTCCTGCTAAATTATTTTTCGAAAACTTATTTCGTTAAAAAGTTATGGTAGTTTGAAAAAGGGGGTAGTTACTTTTTTGTTGTGTTTATTTCAGCACAATGTGGCTCAATGAGAACATTAGATTAGGCCCCTAAAAGCCTGCAAAGCTGAGGTTACTGCTGTGCCCCCGACTTTATTGGAAACGAGGCGCAACACCCCTAGAAAACTTGTAATATAAGGTATTGTTCCGTAGGCCCCTGGGGGTTGGGGTGGCACAGAACCCCCGACAAAAGCCGTTCCCAGGGCCCTACATAAAATAGGTTAGCAAAACATATGAAAGCAAGCTGTGGTAAGTCCAGTGGCGGAACCACAGGAAGGGGGTGGAGGGGGGGGGGTGAAGCCGCCCCTATTTTTTCAAAACAAAGACAATCGTAGAGTTGTCTCAGTGTCATTCAAGAAGTTCAGGTCTTTTGGACATTTTTGCCCTCCCTAAGATTTCACCCTTTCGCCGCCCCTGGGTGTGAAGCATATTAGTATTTCCTCATAATTGCAACTTCCTTAAATTATGCAATTCGTTGCTTGTATACAGATAAATATACACTATCGAAATATTTACATATCTTCCAA
>JZLH01S0040888.1:64383-74383 GCA_001188425.1 Eucidaris tribuloides
TTATCTATCATCTATCTATCTATCTATCTATCTATCTATCTATCTATCTATCTATCTATCTATCTATATACCTATCAATAGTATTTCACAGAATGTAGTACCCTGCATGTATGACTATGAAAAGGTTAGTGTTACTGCAATTTTGTTTATTCTTTTGTATGGGCTTTCAAACACGGAAATACTGTAAAGCACAATGTTTGACAGAACGAAAATGGTATACCTATACAATATATCATAGCAGATAATAATTATTCATGCCTGCATAAATATTGGAGACACCAGACAAAAACAAACGTGCATAAACAAAGGAAACTGAAAGGACAGGAGAGTAGCAGCGGCACCTTTCATGCAAATTACGTTTTAGTCCAAAAATCATTCGACGACCGCTTATAATCTGGTGGTTTTTTTCGGTACAGAGATGACTGAAATCGGATATAATCGTGTTCAAAATTTTAATTTTATGGTTGACTTTAAATCTCAAATTAGGAAACCAGATGATAGCCCAGTCGTAATATGCTCTTGACTATAGTCTCTTCCATCAATGTCAACGAGACTTTTCAACAACCAATCCGCGAATGCAATAGATCGCGACACTAACATTAGAACCGTCGATAACCAATCAGCGATTGTAATAGATACACTAACTTTAGAACAACATGTTGTTATGAAGGTATTTTACGGTATATACCGGCGTTGCAGAACTATAACGTATACGTGGTATTGGTATAATCTAAACGTTCACCACGATCTACTTCTCTCTAAAAGTGACAGGACACTTTTCAGGAAAATGACGGTGAATGAGTCTGACTTTGATTCAGAAGAAGAAGAAAGAGACTATAGGATTTGGGGATTTATAGCAATTCCAGGTTTAGCAATTGCGAGTTTACTGAATGGCAGTGTACTGCTTTTCATTGTCTTTCACAAAAATCTGAGGAAACAACATCATATATTCATGTTTAATATGACGCTGGGAGACTTCTGTTTTGTTGTGTTGCCATAGATATCTGTATTTGGCCGGGTTAGTACATTTATGTCTATCCTGTGATAATTACTGCCCTCAAACTTAAAACCCAAGTTTAGTTTTGGGGATTTTTTTTATTTGAAAGCTTTATGCCCAAAAGTCATATCCCAGCAATAACAGATTCCGAATGTCTTTATTTTTTTTATTATTAATTAATCTTCTTTCAGATGAGGTAATTATAACCTTAACACCTTATTAACCCTTTGGATGCTATAATGTAAAATATAGCTGAAAATCTCGGGTGGTACCCCCCCCCCACCCCGAGATTTTTCATTAATTTAATTAAAAAAAACTAAAGACATTCAGAATCTGTTATTGCTGGGATATGACTTTTGGGCATAAAACTTTCAAATAAATACAAATCCCCAAAACTAAACTTGGGCTTTAAGTGATTCATTCCCGTGCATCCATATGCCCAATAGTATGTATACTGTTTGTGAGATTTTTTGTATCTGGTATAATTTTAATTGCTTGTTTTTGTTTTTCGCATAATTATTCGATCACCGTAACGCCGTAGATTTGGATCAAAATTTGATGTCGTAAATTATTTGTAATTACTTCTTTATACTTGGCAAGATAATTATAGCGAAAAGGGCGAGGGTTAGGGAAAGGGACATAAATGTTGTTATTGTTTGTAGTTTAGGATAATCTCCTGAAGTTGATGTAGTCGATAAAGATACAATATTTTTCTCTTAATTTCAGAAAATACTGCCGATTGCTTCGTCAGTTTGGATTTTGATCTTCAGTTTAACGGTGTCTGCATGCTTGTTTCTGTTTTGAGCATTCTGTGCATCGCTGTCTATCGATTCATCACGATTCGATTGGATCCGTTCGATAGTCGAGGTATCGTCACGACTCCACGATGTATCGCGACGTGTGTTGTGACGTGGGTGGTAGGTGTCGTTGTCACCGGAATCGCATGGTTGCCATATTTAACAACAGGCAACAGGGAGAAATATGTACATGGTGTGTTTATATTCATAATTATATCAAGTGCTTTCATCGTGCTATGTTTCATTGTGACCGGAATCTGTTACGCGCTCATCTATCGCGATATCACTCGGAAACCGCTTCCCGATCGAATGAAACAGAGGATGAATGAAAACAGACGACTCCTGCAAACATTCATGTTGATCTACTGAACGAATGTACTGTGTTGGGTGTTTCCTGTACTTACATTGGTCACGAGTAACCAGCCAAATTGGTTGATGAAAGCTAGTTTTGTCACAATTATCTTAAATAGTATCTTTAACCCACTGATCTACTGGATCCGTCTGGAGGAGTTTAGGTCTTCAATTTCGAGATGTTGTAATAAAAATAGCGTTGCCCGAAACTCACCGTAGACTGCACTCATCTGCATGTGTCTAATTCAAAAGACTGCAAAGACTACCATACTTGATTTTGGGAAAACATTATGTTCATATTTTCGTTATACATTACTGTATGTCATGTAACCAATGCATCGTGATACAGCCAAATCTCAAATCTCGATAGTAATTAATGTCATGCATGTCCTGGGCTTTCGCTTCTTGAGTCAAGGCCTTCATCTGGTAAATCGGTCCTGTATTTTTACGCAATTTGAATATTGTATTTCTCTTGCATTAAATTGTTTTATCTATTTCATGTAAAAATAAATGTGATTGCAAAAACGAATACGTTGTAGGTGTTTAATCAATTTGTCACTTGTAGCCAGATATAAGATTTTTTTCTTGATATGTCACAAGATTTCATTTTAAAAGGTCAACAACGTTTGTCCAAAGACGAGATATTTGTCATGTTCATTTGGGTCCAAGATAAGTTTCAACTTATGTTTCTACAAAGGTAATAACACGGGATTTGTAGCCGGCAAAAAGTCAAGTAACAAAAGTAGTAAGGTGTTAAAATCAGGGGCGTCGCTGGAACATTTCAATGTGGAGGTGCCGAGGGGACAGAACCCGACAGAACGAAGATTTGGGGTCAGCTTGTTAGTCCTATACGGTTCATTATTCCGAAGGTCCAATTAATATTCCAAATGGTCCAAATTCCAACTGTGTCTATGGAAAACGTAGACGTGACCTTACAACCATTACAAAAAAGGTAAAACATATTTAAACAAACAAAGCTAACGTTGAAGATTCATGCAATAGGTAGGTGTCTCTTTGAAAAAAAATTATGATTGGACTTCAAAGAAAAATAAAAACGTGAACGAAGAGAAACCGAATGTGTTGATGGCCATTAAGGTGTTAAAAAATCAAAGTTGACACCAAAAAGTAAATGTACAATACGAGTGATTTCCATCTAAAAAACACCCAAGTGACCATTCACCACAATTTATTACAATTTCCACAAACCTACAACTTTATTAAGTTCTTCTTTTCACTACATAATTTATCCATATATATCGAATGATTTTTAATACCTGGTCATATCTTCATGCAAATGGCTGTTGCAATAGAATAAAATTTTGATCTTACATTATACAATACATCTGGGAAAGTAATGATATTTTGTTATTTCCTTGTGTAATCCATGATTTTAAAAGTTCCAATGTCCCAATGCTGTCGACATCATTGATATTGTTTCTGTTTCAGTAAAAATGCAGCTCATTGACAACATGAAACCAGGCCCCTGAAAGCCGCGGGAACTGAGGGTGCTGCAGCACTCCCTCCCCCTTTTTAGGGACGCAACACCCTTAAATATTATAGGGTTCAATAGGCCTCTGAGAACGGAGGAAAGGTGGGGGGCTGGTGTGGTACAGGACCCCCTACCAAAATCGTTCCCAAGGCCTGGATAAAATATGTCAACAAAACATACGAAGAAAAGCTGTGATAAGTCGTGGTAACTTCCTTAAACTAAACTAAACAATTTGATGCACGGATGGTGGTAATTACGCAGATAAATACGGTATACATTGTGGACTGAATAAAACATTTACACATGTCTCCCGGGGGGGGCCAGTGCCATTACAAGGTGTACACCATGCGCGTGTATGGACTTTCAAAATAGACCCTAAACAAGTAATTGAAAGTCGATCTCAGCATACCCTAAACAAGTATTCGAGTCTGAAAAGATACCCTTTTCAAGTAACATCCTGTTAAAAGTATACCCTTTTTTCCCGATTTTGGCGATTTTGATACCCTTTTCAATGTACGCGCGTACATCGCCCGACCGTGAAAAACAACCCTTTTTACGCGTTTTTTCACACGCGCATGGTGTACACCTTGTAATGACACTGGCCCCCCTGGGACATGTCTACAAACCTATCCATCAAGCGAGTTATCTATTTATTTATTTATCTATTATCAATCTATCTATCTACCTATCTATCTATTTATCTATCTATCTATCTATCTATTTATCTATCTATCTATCTATCTATTTATCTATCTCTATCTTTCTATCTATCTATCTATCTATCTATCTATCAATCTGTCTTTCTATCCATCTATCTATATATAATAAGAATAATAATAATAATAATAATAACAGTTCACTCGCTCATTGACTCAATCAATCAATCAATCAATCAAATTATCAATCAAATTATCAATCAATCAATCAATCAATCAATCAATCAATCAATCAATCAATCAATCAATCAATCAATCAAATTATCAATCAATCAATCAATCAATCAATCAATCAATCAATCAATCAATCAATCAATCAATCAATCAATCAATCAATCAGTCAGGCTGTCAGTCGATCTATCTATATGTCTGTTTATGTATCCATCTATACATGTATCTATCTATCTATATATATCTATCTATCTAATACATGTTTCTATCTACATGTACCTACCCCTCTGCCTATATACCAATCAATCTATTTATCTCTCTATGTATCTATACCCGTCCTTTCATGTTTATATATTTCTACATGTATACACAAGTATGTTATTGTATGTATTTATGCGTGTATGTATGTATTTTTTTATCAATCGGTCTATCTATTGCAACTCGATATTTTAATATTTACTTTGATTGATTGATTGATTGATTGATTGATTGATTGATTGATTGATTGATTGATTGATTGATTGATTGATTGATCCATTCATTCATTCATGCATTCATTCATTCAATGATTCATTGATTGATTGATTGATTCATTCATTCATTCGGACAACATGCCCTTGAATTTATACATACCGTACATAATATACATAAACAAGATACAAAGAAATAAAGTAAGTAAGAAAGAAAAGAAAGAATCAAACTACCTCCAAACTACTTCTTATAAACACATTTCATTTTGATTTCTTGATCTATTGCACATTATTGCAATGCCGTACGCATTGGGTAAGGAGTGTTTGGGTTCAATACCTCGTTACAAAGGGGGGGGGCTCAATAACACGCGAACTGAAACACCCATTTTACGGAAAACATCCCCTACCGTAGCAGCATTGAGCGTTATAATAAGATTTTGGATTGAAAAACATGTTTGTCAGCAAACATTCTTTGGTGTCCGTCGGCTTGCCCCCCCCGCCCCTTTCTGCGGGGAGCTGTTTGCTTCCCATTTGCAGAGTGAATAAAAAATAAAAGCTAGAAAATATAGTTTTTTTTTTATTGTGATGGCCCCGTGCCTCTGGCTGTCTGCTGGCTGGTTGATTGCAGTGTGCTATTAAAAAAAAAAAAGAGAATTCCCAACGGTCTATCTATCTTCATTCTATCTATTTATCTATCTACTCTTCTATCTATTACTAACTATCTATGTCTATCTATCTATCTACTATCTATCTATCTATCTATGCTGTGCTGATCTATCTATAGTTATATATTATTATTATTATTAATTCAGTTACTATTTATCTATTCTATCTTATTCTATATCCGTATCAAAAATAGTACTGTCACCTACGTAAGTAGTAACCCCCTGCTTATGACTATGAAATGTTTGTTAGCAATGTTTGTTATATTTCTTTGATGGGCTTTCAAAACGGAAACGTAAAGCACATGTTGACAGTAACTGAAAATGGTAATAACCTATACAATATATCATAGCTAGATATAATATCATTGCTCTGCATAAATACTTGGAGCTCAGACAAAACAAAACGTGCATAAACAGAACGAAAGGACAGGTAGAGTACATGGCGCCGCACCTTTCATGCAGAATTAAGTTTTAGTCCAGGTAAATCATTCGACGACCGCTTATAACTGGTTGGTTTTTCGGTTATCAGAGCTGACTGAAAATCGATATAATCGTGTTCCAAGTAATTTTAGATTATGTTACTTAAATCTCAAATTAGGAACCAGATGATAGCCCAGTCGTAATATCTCTATTGACTATATCCACTTCTCCATCAATGTCACGAGACGTTTTCCAACACCATCGCCGGAATGCAATAGATCGGACACTAAATTAGAACGCTCGATAACCTAATCAGCGATTGTAATCTGTATACCACTAATAGAAGGATCAGTGTTGTTATGAAGTATTTCGGTATATACCGACGTTGAGGAACTATAACGTATACGAGTGTAATTGGTATAGTCTAAACGTTCACCGACGAACTCTACTGTCTCCTCGTAAAAGTGCAGGACACTTTTCAGGAAATGACGGTGAATCGAGTCTGATTTTGAATTCAGTGAAAGAGAGAAGAAAGAGATCTATAGGATTTGGGATTTATAGCAATTTCCAGTTAGCAAAATGTGCGAGTTTATCTGAATGGCAGTGTACTGCTTTCATGTCTTCCACAAAAATCTGGGAAACAACATTCATACTATTCATGTTTAATATGACGCTGGAAGACTTCGTTTGGTTGGTTGCCATAGAGTATCTGTATTTGGCCGGGTAGTCATTTATTGTCCTTCCTTGGATAATTAAGCGCCTCATACTTAAAACCAGGTTAGTTTTGGCGGATTTTTACTTTGAAAGTTTATGCCCAAAATCATCTCCCACAATACAGGAGTGCCGACATTGTCTTATTTTGTTATTATTGATTAATTTCTTTCAGATGAGGTAATTATAACCTAACACCTATTAATTACCTTTGGATGCATACATAGTAAAATAGTAGCTGAAAATCTCGGGTGGTCCCCCCCCCACCCCGATGCATTTTTTCTATTTATTATAATAACAACAACAGACTATCAGAATCTTGTTATTGCTTGGGTATACTTTTGGGCAATAAACTTTCAAATAATACAAATCCAAACAGCAGACTTGGTGCTTTAAGTGATTCATCTCCCGTGCATCATATCAATAGTATTATCTGTTGTGAGATTTTTGATATCTGTATATCTATTGCTTGTTGTTTGTTTTCGCATAATTATTCGATCAACGTAACGCTCGTAATTTGATGCAAAATTTGATGTCGAACTTATTTTGTAATTATTTCTTTATCACTTTGGCAATGATAATACTATGGCGAAACTAGGGCGGGTTGGGAAATGGACATTAAATGTTGTTATTGTTTGTATTTTAGGATAACTCTGAAGTGTGATTGTAGTCTGTAAAGAATACAATATTTTCTCTGCTTAATTTCAGAAAAATACTGGCGATTGCTTTCGTCAGTTTGGATTTTGATCTTCATTAACGGGTCTGCATGCTTGTTTCTGTTTTGAGCATTTTTGTGCATCGCTGTTATCGATTATCACGATTCCGATTGATCCGTTCGATAGTCGTAGGTATCGTCCGACTCCACGATGTATCGCGCGTAGTGTTGTGACGTGGTGGTAGGTGTCGTGTCACCTGGGAATCGCATGTTTTGCCATATTTTGAACGAACCAGGCAACAGGAGAAATATGTACAGATTTGTGTTTATATTTCATATATTAATTCAGTGCTTTCATCGTGCAATGATTTCATTGTGACGATCTGTTAGCTGCGCTCATCTAATTGCGATATCATCGAACCGTTTCCCGATCGAATGAAAACAGAGGATGAATGAAAAGCAACGACTCCTGCAACATTCATGTTGATTCTAGCTGAACCGAATGTCTGTTGTTGCGGTGGTTTCCCTGTACTACAATTGGTCACAGTAACCAGCATTGTTTTATGAAAGCTAGTTGTTGTCATCAAAATTTATCTAAATAGTTACTTGTACCCACGTGTCTACTGGATGCCGTCTGGAGGATTTAGGTCTTCAATTCGAGATGTTTGTAATCAAAAATAGCGTTGCCGCGAAACTCGAGCCGTAGACTGCACTCATCTGCCATGTGTTAATTAAAAGACTGGCAAAGAACTCTATACTTGATTTTGGAAAATTATTTCAATTTTCGTTATACATTATGTATGTGCATGTTAACCATGCACTCGTGATAGCAGACAAATCTCAATCCTCGATTAGTAATTAATTCATGTGATGTCCTGAGGCTTTCGTTCGTAGTCTAAGGCGCTTCATCTGGTTAAAGTGGGTCCTGTATTTTTACGAGCAATTTCGACATATTGTATTATCTCTTGCATGTAATTGGTTTTATCTATTGCATGTAAACACATAAATGTGATTGAAGGAACGATATCGTTGTAGGTTTTAATTCAATTTGTCACTTGTAGGCCAGTATATAAGATTTTTTTCTTGATATGTAACAAGATTTCTATTTTAAAAGGTCAACAACAAGTTTGTCCAAAGACGAGATATTTGGTATTGGAAGATACAAAGAAATAAAGTAAGTAAAAAAGAAAAGAAAGAACTAAACTACCATCACATTTTCTAGATTCAGGCTGAGAATAACTTTTATTTTGTACAGAAACAAGATGGTAAACAGTATACAGTGTCACGATGTATTGAATTTGAAACCAAAGACTACCTCATGTAAATCATATACATGTACATGTACAGTAAGTATATTTCATTTTCATTTCTCTGAACTTTGTGTAAGTGTGTTAACGAGACATTTAAAGGAACACAGTAGAGGCAGAATGGGATAGCATCCTCTTTTAAATAAAACAATAGAGATCACGAGTGTTCTCCAGAATGGAAGTAAATCCCCTTGGTTTTGTGACAAAATATATATATAATCGCTGTATTGAACACACTAAAAAAATAGGCTCAACTTTGCATCTTTAAAGGTGCAGACCAATGTCACACTGGGAGCACTTTTAAAAGTGCAACTTTGTACCTTTCTGAAAGGTGCAATGTTGCAAAGTTGCTTCCGAATGGTGCAAAGTTGCACCATAGAAAATAAAAAAAAGTATTCTTCTTTTTCTTGCAAACTGTATGTTTTTGTGTGTGAACCGCAATTTACGTTCATTCCAGTGCTATTTATAGCATTTACATTATAATACAGTTTATTAATTAACATTTACAAATATTTAAAAACTCGTACAAATATGACCTTACCGGGGCTCGAACCTGCGACTTTCCGCAGGTGAGACGGACGCTGTACTCACTCTACCCACGTGAAGGTGTGTATTTTCACATAATTGTATATAGTGTTGAAGCCGAAGGTGCATTATTTTCATCCGTTTAAGGTGCAAACTTTGGACCTATGGACCGTTTTCGTAATATATTCAAATTCCATGCATACCTTTTCTTTAAACAAAGGTTGTTTTTGACAACCTGAAAGCTTGTCTGAGCTTGTCCGACATAGAAAATGTATAATGTATGCAAGTTGCATTTTCCGTATCGAAATTGTATTCATAGAAATAGATGGTAGAAATAGCTCACACGAGGCTTCGGAAGAGAAAACATCCATAAATTTGCATAAATGTGCACCTAAAAAGGTGCAAAACTTACAAACAATGGAGTGGGGCGAGCGCTCAGCCGTGAAAGGTGCAGAATTGCTCGAATACTGTGGCAGAAATTGCTCTGCACCTATTTCCGCAAAGTTACATCTGTGTCGCACCTTTATTTTTTAAGTGC
Source organism: Eucidaris tribuloides (assembly GCA_001188425.1). Classification (NCBI taxonomy): domain Eukaryota; kingdom Metazoa; phylum Echinodermata; class Echinoidea; order Cidaroida; family Cidaridae; genus Eucidaris; species Eucidaris tribuloides. The sequence goes on from JZLH01S0040888.1 coordinate 74,196, forward strand.
GAAGGACAGAGATGATGACGCAAAAGCCAAATTAATTGAAGTATATAGCAATATATACACTGGTCATACTGTGTGTCCAGGCTGGAAGAATTTTTGTTGAAGTTTCTTTTTTTACTTGAGGAGAATCAGGCATGTATTTACCACTGACACTGATAGGAAATGAAACCAAGAGAGCTACAGCAACTTTG
>JZLH01S0040888.1:79383-86023 GCA_001188425.1 Eucidaris tribuloides
AGCAGTTCGCCTTTAGTCTTCTTTTTCTTTTCCTTCTTTTTCTTTTTTCTCTTTTTTCGACATTTTTTTTCTAATTTTTTATGCCGGCCGATTGGGGGGCACGTGCGCCGCCACGTGCCAAGTCCCCTCCCGTAGTTACGCCACTGCCTCTCAAGCTGAAGTACTTGCATTTTGCATATGACCTATCATACTGTTCTGAGTACCTCGGGGTATTTCAACCTAAAACCTTTTTTTCATGTAAAAAACTTATTTGATCACCGTGTATACGCCATAGATTTGGATCAAAATTTATATGCCGCAAGTTATTTGTAATTATTTTTACACTTGCCAATATAAAGGGTGAGGGTAAGGAAAGGAAAACTTTAATGTTTTTATTGTCTGTAGTTCAGTTAATCTGCCTGAAGTTGATGTACATTGCAATAAAGATTGAATATTGTTCCGTTTCAACTTCAGGATATCCTGATCCGAATGCTTCGTCAGTCTGGATTTCAATATGTCCCTCAGTTTTATCGCGTGTCTGCATCTCTTGGTTTTCGGTGGTTATCTTCAGCATTCTGGCTGTATTCGCATGTTTATTAGCGATTCGTCCAGCCGATTGCAGTTGGTTATACCGTTTCGATTAGTCAGAGTTGATACGTCACGACTCCACGATGTAGTTATCATGGCGACGTGTTTTCCGTCGTGCGGGTAGTCAGGTGCTATATTTAACCCGCGGAATTCCAATTTTGGCTTGCCGTTACTATCTAACAACCGTCAAATGGTTAGAAAGGTATACCTTGTATGCATCTACATGTATATATACTTCTTACGCTTTCATGATTCCATTTTCTCTTTAATTCTTATAGGGCAATCTGGTGAAAGACCGTTATGTGTAATTGTGACCATGTGGTACGGAATCTCATACGCGCTCATGCTATCACGATGATCACTCGCGAAAACCACTCACCGATGCAATGAAAACAGAGGATGAATGAAAACAGACAACTCCTTCAAACATTTATGTTGATCTACGGAACGAATGTACTGTGTTGTGTGTTTCCTGTAATCACATTCATGATGGGTGACCCGCCAAACTGGTTGACTGTGGTTAGTTTTATCATGATTATGCTGAATGGTATCTTTAATCCACTGATCTACTGGATCCGTTTAGAAGAGTTCAGGTTTTCAATTTCGAGATGCTGTAATAGAAATAGTGTTGCCTCAGACTCACCGTAGACTGCACTCGCCAACAAGTGTCTGGTTCCAAGACTGCAAAGACTACCATGGGAAGAGTGATAAGCACCAAAAGACAAACTATACTTGATTTACAGAAAACAGAAATATGTTCGTATTTTCGTTAGGGATTAAAGGCCCACTGTGAAGGGTCAACTCAACCCCAGAGAGGATGAGAACTATTCTTGGAATACAGGCACACACTAAGACGGACTATTGCAGTGACGTATTTTGCAGATTGTGGGAGGAAAACAAATGTTAATTTTCCAGACTGTCACGGTTGTTTCCGTTGCATTATGGGTGTCATTAGTGCATCCTTTTTATGATTTTAGTCATAGAGGGCGTTTTTCATACTGTCATGACAGTAGGCTTTTAATGTATATATTTAAAGCCACAGGCTAACAATGACCAAAGTTTGAAAAAAAAATGTGAGCAACATAATTTTCCATGCTCTGTGTGTCTTTGATAAGGTCTAAAATGAAGCCCTCAAAAAAATTGTATTTCAAAATGATTTTAGTGCTTTAAAAAGTGAAAATCTACAAGCACTACAATCACTTGCACATTTCCTCCCACAGACTTACTGTGTATAGATCTATAGGCTATTTTATCCTCCACCGAAGTTGAAATTGTTTATTCATGCATATTTTGTCAGTGTTTGCATAACTTTCCAAACTTTTGTATTTTAGGGCGTTTATTTGTCCATTTAAAGACTACTGTGTAGTTCAAATATCAAAGTTTGACATTTTTTAAATTGAAGCTCCACAATGTTAGCCTATTACTTTAAGGTAATCAATGCATCCAGATACAGCCAATCTCAAATCCCGTTAGTGAGTAATGTCATGTCCTGGGCTTTCACTTCTTGGGTCAATGCCTTATTCTGTTAAATCAGTCTTGTTTTCATGTCAATATTGCATTTCTCTTGCATTTAATTGTTTGATGTATTTCATGTCAAATATATGTGATTGCAAAAAAGAATACGTTGTAGACGTTTAATTAATTTGTTACTCATAGACAGATATAAGATTTATTTCATGATCACAAGACTACATTTTAAAAGGTCAACATCTTCCAAAGACGAGATTTTTGTCATTCATTTAGGTCCAAGTTGAGTTTCAACAAAATAATGTTTCTACAAAGGTGAAAACATGGGTTTTGTAGCCGGCAAAAAGTCAAGCAACACAAGTAGTAAGGTGTTAAAATCAGGGGTGGCGCTGGAACATTTCATTGGGGAGGTGTACCCGACAGAACGAAGATTTGGGGTCAGCTTGTCAGCTCTACGGTCACTGGCGTACATCGTCAGGGGAGGCATTTTTGGGGCAGCCGTCGGCTGCCAGACTCCTAAAGTCCCGCAAGTCCAGAAAAAAAATTATGAGGGGGGGGGGGAGGTGTAACTGACCCATTTTTTTTTTTGGGGGGGGGGGCTCAAATTTCTTGGGCTGGGGATCCTTTTGATACATGGCCCCGTCCCAGATCAGCTGACAAGCAAAAAAAGTCCCTTTTTCCACTTCGGGGGGGGGGGGTGGCGATTCTGCCCCCTGCCCCTTCTCCCCTTACATATACGCTAGTGCTTACGGTTCGTCTTTAGGTCCAAGTGATCCGAATGTCCATCATTTTAACACACAAATGGAACTGTGTCCATGAAAATCGTAGGCTTGAGCGTACAACCACTACAAAAAAGACAATACATGTTTAAATAAGACAAAGCTAACATTGAAGATTTATGCAATATTCAGGTCTTTTGAAAAGATTTTCAGATTTTATGATTGGATTTCCAAAGAAAAAAATGTTAACGACTGTTGCAATTGCATAAACGTTGGTCTTAGTATAATATTTCTAGGACAATAATCAAATGTTATTTCCTTGTTTAATCTTTGATCTGAAAAGTTCAAAATGTCCCCAATACCGTGGCTTGTGACGAAAGAGTGGGTAGCGTCGCGGCGTATCTCGTCGTGTTGTAGCCCACAATGCTTCCAAAGCTCCTCCTGGTTTTGCCGAAAGGTACGTTAAGGGAGCGTCGCGGTGCGGAGCGTCGAATGGAACCACACTATTCGTCCAAAGCTCCCTTGGTTTTGCAGAAAGGTTGCGAAGGGAGCATATTCTTTTGATAAAAACAATAACAACAACAACAACAATAATGGTGATGAAAATTATTATTATAATTATTATTATTATTATTATCATTATTATTATTATTATTATTATTATTATTATTATTATTATTATATTATTATTATTATTATTATTTTATTGTTATTGCTATTATTATTATTATTTTTTTTTTATTCGGTAAATCAAAAAATACATCAAAAAATGTTACAACAATATAAGCATCATTATTATACAAAGCATGGAGAATATTGAAATTATTGTAAACAGCCACATGAACGCCGGGGAAATCATGATTAGTTTCGTCATTGTTAAATTATCATTGTATTGCTTTTGTTATTATTATGTTGATTATTATGTTGCTGTTGCTGTTGTTGTATTATTATCATAGAAAATACGATCCCAACGCATCCTTTTGGTAAAACCGGAGGAGCTTTGGACGAATGGTGGGTTCAACGAGATTGATTGATTGATTGATTGATTGATTGATTGATTGATTGATTGATTGATTGATTGATTGATTGATTGATTGATTGATTAATTGATTGATTGATTGATTGATTGATTGATTGATTGATTGATTGATTGATCCATTCATTCATTCATGCATTCATTCATTCAATGATTCATTCATTGATTCATTGATTCATTCATTCATTCGGACGATACGCCCTTGAATTCATACATACGGTACATAATATACATAACAAGATACATAGAAAGTAAATAAAAAAAAGAAAGAACTGAACTACCATCAAATTTTCTAGATTCAGACTAAGAATAACTTTTCATTTTGTACAGAAAGAAGACCAGTAAACAGTATAGCGTGTCACGATGTTTTGAATTTGAAACCAAGGACTACCTCACGTAAAACATAAATGTACATGTACAGTAATTATATTTGATTTTATGTCTCTGATTTTACTATCTAAATTTTGTACGTGTATTATGTATGTGTGTTAACGAGACATTTATCTATCTATCTATCAGTCTATCTATCTATCCATCCATTTATCTATCTATATATCTATCTATCTATCCATCTATGTATGTATGTATGTATGTATGTATGTATGTATGTATGTATGTATGTATGTATGTATCTATCTATCTATCTATCCATCCATCTATCTATCTATATATCTATCTATCCATCCATCTATTTGTGTATGTATGTATGTATGTATGTATGTATGTATGTATGTATGTATGTATGTATGTATCTATCTATCTATCTATCTATCTATCAATCTATCTATCTATCTGTCTATACCTGTCTACCTATCCATCTCTCTCTCTCTCTATCTATCTGCATAGTTCCCTGCATGTAAACCTATGAAAAGGCTAGTGTTACTGCAATTTTGTTTATTTTTTGGTATGGGCTTTCAAACACGGAAATGCTCTAAAGCACAATGTTTGACAGAACGAAAATGGTACATACAATATATCATACTAGATAATAATTATTCATGCCTGCATAAATATTGGAAATACCTGACAAAACCAGACGTGCATAAACAAAGGAAACTGAAAGGAAAGGAGAGTAGCAGCGGCACCTTTCGGTTTTTGGTACAGTGATGACAGAAATTGGATATAATCGTGTTCAAAATTTCAATATTATGGATGAGTTTTAAATCTCAAATTCGGAAACAAGATGACAGCCCAGTCTTAATATGCTCCTGACTAGTCTCTTCCATCAATGTCAACGAGACTTTTCAACAACCAATCGGCGAATGCAATAGATCACGATACTAACATTAGAACCGTTAATAACCAATCAGCGATTGTAATAGATACACTAACTTTAGAACAACATGTTGTTATGAAGGTATTTTATGGTATATAACGGCATTGCAGGATTATAACGTAGTATTCAGTATAATCTAAACATTCATCACGATCAGCTTCTCTGTTAAAAAGACAGGACACTTTTCAGGAAAATGGCGGAGAATGAGTCTGACTATAACAATTCGTCCAAAGAAGAAACAGTTTTGTTTTTTGATTTAATTATAGCAATTCCAGGTTTATCGATCGCGAGTTTACTGAATGGCTGCACGCTGCTCATCATTGTTTTTCACAACAACTTGAGGAAGCAACATCACATCTTCATGTTTAATATGACGCTAAGAGACTTCCTTTTTGCTGTGTTCTCATTGGTATCTTTGGTTGGCCGGGTTAGTATATTTGCGTCTATTCTTGTGATAATTATTTAGGGTGTAAACAGTCAGAATTGCATGCCCTCTCAAGCTTAAGTACTGCATGCATATACCTATACTGTTTGTGAGTATCGGATATTTCAACTCCTTTTTTCCTGTAATTATTCGATCACTGTAACGCCATAGATTTGGATCAAAATTTAATGCCGCAAGTTTTTTTGAAATTATTTTTACACACTGTAAACATAAGTTAGTCATTTTGACTAATAAAAATTAGTCCTGCCCTATGTCTGAAATGACTAATTTTAATAAGTCAAACAACCCAGATGACTAAACTTAATTAGTCAGGCAAAGCCAAATATTAGTCAAATGCGACTTATTTTTGTTAGTCATCTGACTAAATCCGAAAACGTCTGAAATGACTTAAGGTTAGTCATCTGACTTTACTAAGTAGTCATTCAAAACAATGACTAATCACATTAGTCATATGACTAAGGCTACATTTCATGTAAAAACAAAAGAAATGAAGCAACTAAATCTCTTCTTCATTTAAAACAGATTTATTTCAACATAATTGGGCTGTACATATGAAAATTCCCAATCATTACCTTCACTTCAAATAATATATTAATTATGTATACGTATTGAAGCTTTGAATATGAACATGTATACATGACATGCATGCAGTACACTCAAACGAGGTAAAGTACGTGGTACAATGTAATATCAAGGTTTGAATACAAGAACATTATGCAGGATAGAACCGAAAACCAATAGATAGAAATGCAGGAAATAGAATGTATCTGAAGTTCTGCTTCAGCTAACCTTGGAAAGTTCTACAATAACAAATAGCACATCTTCCCCCAGCTGAACAAGGTGTAAAACAATAGGTCAGTGAAAATAAAAGCCCATTTATAAAGGCAAAGCAAAGTAAATATTATATTAAATATACATGTATATGCACAAGTTCAGCTTCAGTAAATCTCTTGAACTTGTAGGAAGTTGGTAAAACTAAAAGACAAAACGAGTAATGAGCTTTAAATGTATTTTTTTGGGGGTAAATTTCTATATTATTTTGGGGGATGCGTGCAACAAACAACATACAAGGAACGTCGGTGTACACAAAAATATTGAAGCACAGAAAACATGTTGTTTGTTGCACGGAT
>JZLH01S0040922.1:0-21203 GCA_001188425.1 Eucidaris tribuloides
TTTTAAAAATGCCGACATCAAACGTCAGACAGAATATCCGAGCTCATACACCTTTCATGGCCGTATTATAAAAATTGACTTTAGGGCTATTTTTTTCTTTCAACTTCTAACCTCTTCAATTCCAGTACAAAATACGATTACTTCGGTCAGACTACAAAACATGCATATTATTTTGATTTAAAAAGAAAGTTATCTAAGAGTTTTTGTTTTCTGGACTTTGTTTTTTCAAAAAATTCACGGCGCTTGTTTGGTTTGCCAAGAACAAAGTCCTCCGAACACCGATTTTTAGAATATTGCCCCCCGGACCGAAATTCTCTCAATGCTGCTATGTCTCTTGAAATTACTCCTGAAATTGTGGCTGTTTAGGGGAAATGATTTTCGGTTCGAGTGTATTTTTTTCTTTTAACACACAGGCTATGATGTGGAGCTTCAAATTAAACATACAAAAATTGTCAACTTTGCCAGCTGAGCTATACAGTGTGTCTCAAAAATATTTGTGTGATAAGTGAAAAACCGCCTCCCTTTGGCAATAAAATATCTATAATCTTGTGACATGTATGCTTTACATCACACGCCTACCCCAGTGCATATGAGTCTTAGCTTTCAAATACGTGTAGTTTTGACCTCTATTAGCTTGTCTTAATCGTTGAGATATTTATTTAAATAAGGTCACCGAGGTAAATGGCGATTGCTTGCCACTTTTACTACAGTCCCGAGTAAAAGTGACACAATTGTGACTCCACCCTTTTGTTTTTTGACAACATATCTCGAGAATTAAACCACGGCGAATTTGAACAGATAAATATCATTTGAAAGCTGAGATTTACCCTTGACGATGATGTAAGATGAATGTCACCAGATTATTATCTAATTGCGGAGAGGGCGCTTTGTTACTTGCGACAATTCTTTTGAGAGCATGCTGCCCAACACTTCTCAAAATTGTTCAAGTGAAAAGCGCCCTCTCTGACAGTTTAGGAAAATACTGCTGAGACAAATATTACGTCAAACATACAAGGGCCAAAAGTTTTATTAGCTTTCAAATTTCCGTTGTTCTGTTCATTGTTGTTTTGATTCCGCCAGATATCTTGCTAAACATCAAAACGGTAGAATTCGCACAACTGCTTGTCACATCCTATACGGGAAGAGGGCCTTGATCTGATGCTATATATTGACTGTTATAGTAAAGAGTGCGCATTTGTTGATTTTACCTTTTCGTTTTAACTGATCATATCTCAGGGATTAAAACAAGCCAAACTGACAGAACAACCGGCATTTTGAAAGCTAAGACATGCCCTTGATTGGTGATGTAGCATGACGTCACAAAAAAATGTTTTTCTCATTACCTAAGAGGGGCGCTTTTGACTTTGCGGACAATTTTTTTGAGACACACTGTTAGTGTTGGATGATGGGACAAATACATACGCTTAGAATAAAAAAAAAAACCTTAGGAAATTTATGCTGGCCTACTGGCAAGACACTGAATGAATAAACAATTAGATACTTCTGGCCGAGTAACAAATATTCCTAAATTCTACACACATGTAAGCTCTAAATGTGGCAGTTGAATCGCGTCAACTTACAATTTCACTTTTAAAGCACTTAAATAGTCATTTGAAATACAATTTTTGTTTCAGGGCATCATTGTTAGACCTTATCAAAACACTAGGATTAGCCTCACAAGTTTTTAATCTGCGGTCAATGCTCTCGCCTGTGGCTTTAATATTTTTTACCACAATATGCTCCTCTTTTATTCAAATAGCCACAATCATTTATACTGAATTAGTCAATGCATGAATTTTATCATAATATACTTTGACAGTATTTCATGTGGCATTTCAGGTAAATCGGCGTTCATCCGAACTCGTCGTATCGCTATACGACAGTTTTGATTGACCGCACCTCGAAGCGAACGCGTTCAAACACCCGAACTGTCCTATAGTTACGTGTATTATAATTATGAATGCATGGATACGAACAGTTTGCGTTTGAACGCGTTCGCCTCTGAGCGCCGCGCGTCAATCAAACTGATCATCACGGGCCACAGTCTTAGTTTTTTAGATTTTCATTTGTTCGTATTTAATTCGGTGAGTTTTATCTCGAGAGATGTGTCGTTATTAACGAGTGAGAAAATTCTCAGTGTTGCCACTTTAGTAAAATCAACACCAATATCATCAGAACCCCCCTTCCTATAGTCCAACAGTGGCACAACTTTGTGATTTTACCCTTTTGTTTGTTAACACAAACATACTTCGAGAAATGACCAATAAGTAAATTGTAACAGAACACAGACGCGACATGTTGAAAGCTACGATCTACTTCTGACTGTACAGACTTATGTCAATATCAAGTATTTTTTAAATCGCCAAAGATTGCGAGTTTTTCATTCCCGCACATTTTATTTTTAAATAAGCTGTATAGGAGACCGACACAGAACACAATCACATTTTTCCAACAATGAACAGAAACCTTTTGCCTCCAACATGACAATTAATCTTCCACCAGCTGGAGGCACCAAAGACGGTGAAAAAAATACTTATGGAACCACACTGCAATGATAAGGGGGGGGGGGTATGTTTACCTTTATCTAATCATTTAAAAATGTACTTTACAGCGCCATTTACGGCGTGGAGGTAAGTAAAAATGCAGGCGCTACTCGGAGGGTTATAGGCATTTTTTTTTTCAAGAACTTTTAAAAAGATTAATGATATTGGTTATTTGCCATTGTTTGCAAACTATATTTATTTACATAGGGCTTTCAAAGTCAAAAGGTAAAATTGACGCGCGCTGGCCTTTGGATAGCAACATCTTATTTTAATTCCCAATTCACAATGTTACTATGGTTGGTGTTTGTAACTTAGATTTAGAGAGGAAATCCATCTATTGCATGAACCTGTGCAATCTTTTCACATTTTTAGAAGTAAGTTCATGGTTTTTTGGACAAGAATACATCAATAACCAATAATTCAATAAATCATTCAATTTGTATTACTAATCCACTCAGTCGCCCTCACTTATTCATCTCACTCACTCATTCAACTCACTCACTCAATTATGTCAATCATCCTCCATCAATACAGTTCAATCACGTATATCGCTCAATTCAACCAATACATCAAGAATCCAATCCAATCCCCCATCCATCCATCCATCTATCCATCAATCAATCACTCAATCAATCACTCAATCGCTCAATCAACCAATACCAATCTAACGCAATCCAATCCATCCACTCTATCCATCTAATCAATCGCATCTTAATCCATCCATCCACATCCATTCGATCATCGTTTAACTAATCACTCAATCAACAATCCAATCCACCCACTCGCATCCTATCTGATCCAATAGAATCCACTCACATCCAACCAATACAACTCAAGCAATCCACCTTCCATCCCATCAATCAATCCATCCATCAATCAATCAACTCAATCGGATCAAAAATTTTTTTCGCCAAATTTTTCCCAAATTTTTCCAATCCATCGCATCATGTTAATCATTTCAATTCAAACCAATCAAGTTCCCATCATCATTTAATCAATCAATCACTCAATCAACCAATACAATTCAAGCAATTCCATCCATCCATCCATCAATCAATCCTCCATCAATCCTCATCCATCCATCATCAAATCAATCAATCAATCACTCAATCAACCAATACAATCAAGAAGTCCACCCCACCCATTCCATCCATCGATCCATCCATCAATCAATCAATCATTCAATCAAACCAATCACTAATTACCAAATTTACTTCACCCTAATCACATTATACTCAGCAAACTTCAAATGCCTGTACAGTAGTTAGATTCAAATTCAATTCAAAGTTACATTTTTTTCCAAACTTTAATGTTTTATTAACATTCATAATAGAATTGCCAGTATAATTTATTACAATGCCCATTAATAGTCACAGTAAAATGCCAGTCCAAACAAATACAACGAACATTATTCAGTTCACTTAAAATATTTTAGAGGCCATTTAATGTGAAGTTATGTCAGACACACAAATGAACTCAGACGCTTTTGACTGTAATGCCTCCACACTCTAACGCAATCGCAGTCCTCTCAACTCAGAGAAACAACACACACTCGCGACCTTCGACATCTCCTCGACTCTACCTTAGTCTCTGAATTCGACCTCACTCACTCCCTTTCAATCCCACTTGATCAATTTTCTCTTTACCAGAAAGTGAATTGTTTCCAAATATCCACCTAGCAAAACAACTGGAAAACAATAAAAATCCCTGACTTTGATTTTTACAGAATTCATTTTTACATGTACAATTTACAGAAATTACCGCAAGGTCATTTAAAGTCAGCACACCCTTTGGGAATGAATTGCAAATACATGTATGCATTCGATTCCACCAATCTAGGCAGGGCTAAACATGATGTAGTTATGTAAATAGAAAAAAAAATCAACAAACAATTACACAACAAAAAACTTTTATCACTGCCTTGCTCCACATCTATTGAATCAAGCATAGATTTAATGAAATAGTGCACCAGATTGGAGAATACTGCTTGAATTTTCTGTTTTTCCCTGATACTAGCCACATATTTTTTTTTTACCTTTAACTGCAAAGCAATACCAATATTTTTCTCTGCTTTTCTGCCGTACCCCATGACTAAACCTGATCTAAATATTTGCCGCATGAATGTGAAATTAAACAGTTCTGTTACCAGCCAATTTTTATATCACAAAACCTCATGATTGGTTATACAACACGCGAAATGTTGCTAAATTCCATTATGAAACATGAAACATGCTTAAGATTTAAGTAAGTAATGCTGATTAAGGACACATTGTTTCTCACAAATATCATCAAATTCACACAGAAAATTACGAAAAGGACCAGTGTGAATCCAAGTCCAAATCTTCGAGTCCAATTTGTGGTCGAACTCACGCTGTCCATAGCCCAAGTAGAAACGTACACTGGCAAGCCGTTTCATGTGCACTGCGAACCTGCCGTCTCGGAAACTTGTGCGTCTTGACTCCAACCCTGCAATACACCTTTTGTTTTCAACATGAAGAACTTGACATCCCCTCTGTATGTTATGGTAACATGCAGTTGCTTAAAATTAGTTAAGGCATGCACCAAAAAGCCCGTCGTATTTTCCCCCTGATCAAACAAATTTGTAAATGCTCAGCATCCAGGCTGCCCACTATATTTGAAAACTATTAGAAACAACAACAGTAAACACCCAAGCAGTCCTTAAAATTTTTTTTATAAGCTTGCATGGAATAATTTAACAAAACTGGTATGCGCTGCTCTTTACATTTAGGGATATTACATCCTTATGAGAGAGATCGTTTGAGCTAGCGTCCCATACAAATTCAGTTGCAGAAAAACTGTGTGCCAAAAACAGCGATAGTGCATTTCTTACTATAGGAAAGTAATAAGCTGTAGACAGTAGTTTGGAAAATATGCCACATATTGCTAAAATACTGTTATGGATAACAATTCGTTGAAAATAAGTATCTATTAAAGCTGATGATTGAATGATATCTTTTTTCATATCTTGAACAAGAAAAATTAGCCCAAGCTACTGCAAATGAATGTAACTGAAAAAAAAACAATACATCGAGTGGCAATTGATTCTGTTTATATTTACAATTAAAATATACATTCTGTATGAACAAAAGCAAGCCAAACATAGTTTCACGTATCCGATGGTACATGATAACACATGCTTTAATAACGATCTGCAATACACATTAGCTGTATTTCACTCAAAAATATTTTAATACCATGATTTCAAGTAAGCTTGATATGATTCAGTTATAGATGTACGGCCTTCAACAAATTTATGCCAGTCAGTTTCAGTGCGTAAAAAAGAATTCTTTTTAGATTGAAAGCTGAAGATAATTGACATATTTCATTGTTTTGGTTAAGATGTGCTTAAAACAAATTCTATTCATTTTTTGCCAAGTGATGTATTAAATGATTTAAATGAAGAAATGTTAGCAATGTTCATCGCAAAAAAAAAAAAAAAGAAATTAAAATACTAGATGTACGATACATTTCCCATCGCGAGTAGTTGGCTGTCAGCAAGACATTGCCAACAAAGTTTGACGTTGTTATACGTTCCCAAAGTTCCAGCAGGTAGGTGGCTCTTGAACAATATTTCGCAAAGCTTCGATGAAGAAGTTAACCAAAAACACTTTGTTCTTTTTGCCCAGCTGGAAAATTGCAGTCCATATTGCCGATAAGTACGCTTTGGTTAACAACATTTGCTTTACTTGCGAATTTTGATGTTTGGTTCCATAAATACTTTGTAGCATGTAAATACAGTGAAAGGAAACAAGGCAATTGTAAGGTCTACGTTTCAAAACAATCCAATCGACTTGTAATTGAAAGAAAATGATTCGAAATTGAATTGGACACAGCATATTAATCCAAATAATTTACGTGCAACTTTTATGCATGTTCTTTAACCCGAAAAAGGCTGGAATCAGCCCCCCCCCCCCCCCCCCGATTATTGCATAGCCAAAAAAGCCAGCACTGATTAGGGTTAAAAGTAATGCCATTTCAAAACTTTTTATATTTCCTGTATTTATTCATCAAAGCCATTTTATCTATTTTATTTATTCAATATATATTATTAAGTTTATCTAAATTCTTTTTTAACAGTGTATCTTAAAGGCCAAGTGGATCTCATTTGCAAACATCCCCACAGACCAGGAAAGATAACCATACCCTTGGGCTATGATGATAATGGACATGTCTGGTGAAATCTGGGGCGCGTCAAGAGCGTTACCGTAGAATTTGAAAGATGCGAAAGATAAACAATTAGCCCGTTTAGTGTACGGTTCTATTGGTAGGAATTTTTTCCTCGCGAGAAAAAAATTCGGGAATCAGAGTCTAACGCGTCACTATAATTCCACTAAAACGAAGTTCTAGCTCCTATATTTTGCTGAAGGTCCCAGATGACATTTTCTTCTACAATTGTCATTGTATTTTCACAATTGTTATTTTTAGTCTTGCAAAATAGAGTATCCAATGCCTTTAATTCATTGTCCACTTTTTTATGTGTAAGTTTGAATCAAGTTCTCCTGTAATCTTGTGCACTACTCTCAAACATAAATTCCTTCCATATTCTAGGCTTTACTCATAATGCTTACAATGTTTAGGTCTAGCAAGGCATAATCTAATTTTTAATCATTTATATTTTGCCAATGAAAAAGAAAAAATTGACCCGTTGGCTTATGGAAGCGGAATGTGGCCACTGTCAACTCTATAGGATAATTCAGAATCTCGGAAGCAATGCTGTAAAGTCACTGTGTTCCATCTTGATGGCTAACCAGTCTGTTGTCCCCCCGGTGCGCCCTAGCCACCGCCGTTCGGTATGCTTCGCGTGGCAACCCGACGGCCCCCCATCCTGGACCATTCCAACCCCTGGAAACTAAGGGGTGTGGGGGAGGCGGGATTATAGTATATGGTTTTCTCTTAGAACGTAAAAGAAATATATACAGATTACTTGCATAACTCAACATCACACTAAGTGTAATTATCACCTATAGAACTCAAATATTTTTGGCACCGTCCAATTTTTGTGTCTGTTTGTCATTCAGGTAAATTTTTACTTAAATTCTTCGTTTCCAAATCTCGCGAACATATTTTACAGTCTCTAAGGGAACCAACATTCCGACGTGTTAAGTCATTTGCCTAGGTCAGAGCTGACCACCAACTTGATCTTGATTGACTATTTGATCTCAGCCTTGTCAGCATGACAGTGAAGTATTGACATAAATTAACATGCCCCTCACTGCCTTTCTCATGCTCCCCCTAACATTGGTGCATCATGCATACTTATTAGCCTCCATTTCCCTAATCTTCATCTCTATTATAGAATTGTGTACCAAAACCTGTAAACTTGAATTTCGTCTATAGTCGACTGTACATAACCTTTACAATTAATCTGATGGTTCATTTATCAGTGTGTGTGATAATTCGGAGACCTGCTTGATGCCAAAATGAATATTGTGCTGTGCCTTCTCTTGTTTCGATGGACAACCTGTGGAAAAACAAACAAAATTAATGCGCCATAAACAACATTTTAACCTTTTGTATTGTCACTGCAACTACTAGAAATCAACACTGACGGTGATTAATTACCCCCACCCGAGTGGCCATCACGTTGCCTGACTATTGCCATAATATGCAGTTACGAGGATGGCAATACAAAAACTAATAAGGTAGTTGGAGTTGCAATATTGAACTGCCTCATTTATTGCCCTAATAAGGACTTACAATGGCATATCAGATTCTGGATACATTAAAAAAAAAATATGTGTTTTGCACATCTTCACCCCAAGATTAATGTGTGTGTCAAATCTCATTAAGCATTATGTCAAAAAACGATGAAGTAGTTGATAGTGCAATATTGTTGCCCTGATTTATTGCCTAAACAATGGGATTACCATGGCAAGCAGATTATTGATTACATTGAAAAAAAATGCTGTCCTTGCACATCTTCACCCAAAATCAGATATGTGCCAAATCTCATGAGCATTCGTCAAAAACTGATCGAAGTAGTTTAAATTCGCCAAATATTTGTTGCCTGAATTATTTGCCATAAATAAGGGATCACCTATGGAAATGCATGTTTCTGATATCCAAAAATCTTGCCTTGCACATTTTTCATGCAAGACCAATTGCTGTGCAGTCATCGCATCCCAAGAGTAGTTGGGTCAAAAAAGTCTGAGCGAGAGTAGTCTTGAGTTCAAACTTTTGGTGTATTAATCGCCTGCTCAATATAAATATATAGATATATATAGTGCCGCGAAGATTTGTCTGATTCATTTATTACAATAATGTATGCAAGCTGCCAAAACTGGCTGCCAGAGCGCTGACTGATCTCTTTAGATCCCCTGTGCGACATTGTGTCCAGTTAGACTTACGACATCCATGACCGGGGTAATAATAGCGTAAAGCCCTCAGAGGTGGTGATGTATTCATTTCATATTACTGTACAAGCTATTTTCATCAAAACTATTATTATCATTATTAAAGGGAAAGCCGACCCTAGCATCAAGTTGGCTGCAATAAAAGCAGAAAAATAAGAGAAACATATTTGGCGAAAGTCCACCAAAGAATAATAGAGTAATGAAGTTTTAAAATTTTTATTTTGTGATGTCACATGCGAGCAGCTCCCCATATGTCATGTAACATAAATTCCATAAATTTCAATTTTTCATGGTTTATAGTAACTGATTTTTTTTTTCATAGAAGCATGTACATTATGAAACAATGTTTCTGATTATATATTAAATGAACAGGTAAAATCATTTTCAATTTTCTAAGAAAATGGCACTTTATGGAATTTAAATTACATAACAAATGGGGTAGCTGCTCGCATGTGACGTCACAAATTCAAAATTCATAACTCTGTTATTTGTTTGATGGATTTTCACCAAACCTTCATTAATAGGTCTCCCTCACTTTTCTGCTTTTATTAAAATCAACTAGGTATCAAGGTGGACTTTCCCCTTTAATAGTTTTTCTATCAGACTCACTTTCTCTGGGCTGTGTTGTCCTGGGCCGGGTTTTCTCGTCGAGTCGCTAGGGAGTTGATTGCGTGCGGTCATCGAGTAGATGGGTCCCTTGTTCTTGTAGATGCAGGGATTCGTTACGGCGTACGTTCCGGGTCCGGGAGTCCTCTGGAGGTCTTCGTGGAAGCTGCCGATTTTGCTTCGGCCAGTCATGGAATAAACGGGCAAGCTGAATTTGGTGGAATTTCGTCCTCCCAGGATGTTTGGTAAGCTGTAGCTGTTGGGAGCTATGAAGTAACATGGGAAGAAATGGTTTTATTTGTTTTATTTCCACATCCATACAAATCGATACAATTTACATGTACATATATAAAACATAAAGAAAGTGTGATTACATAATTTACAGAAACGGTTGGGAAACCCATATCAGATTCATTAACGAAATGATTCCTGAGCAAAGCAATACGGACCACGTATGCACAACACTAAGAAAAACCTGTGATTTGTGAACAATGCAGAATGTATGCAACAGGCAAAAAAATATTTTGCCCATTACAAAATTTTAGTAATGATGCTGGACCTTTGAAAAAATTAAAACAGGCTTCTGAAATGTTGCTTTAGTTTTTGTATCATATAATGTTTAGGTCAATGCAGACTACCTGTATGAAAGCAATATTTAACTGTAGAAGACTGAATTTTAAAGCAATTTTGCATGCCAAAACTGTGTACAAGAGGCCAACCATTACATTGTACACCAGGGTAGGATTTAATTTTTATTTTTAAGGATGGTTTTTATTACAGCCTTGGGGCAATTTTTTAATTTTTCTACCACTAGGGCTACTTTACATTGCACATCAGAATTTGAAGAATGCAATGAGAGATTACCAATGTTTTAGCTGGAGCTTCATCCATAAAAGCAACCATTTACTTCATTTTTGTTTCAATGCCATCATAAAAAAAAAGGTGACATAGTTTGTGGCAAATCTGAGGGCGATTCTGAAGGAAATGGTCACCTCAAGGAATTGGGTTTTAGGGATTTTAGGGGGCGATTTGGGCTTTGCCAAGGGCTAAATCGCCCGTCGCCCTGGGTTATTTCCTATGCTGTTGTACACAAAAGTATGGAGTTGTCATTATGTGTGCAAATTACCTGGTGTTTTGTCGAATTTGTTCCCCTGTGTTCGTGAGCTAAGTGAATACTGCGGTGCCTTGTGGTAAGATGTCTGTCCTGCCTTCTCTGGTGAGTATTTGCCCGGTCCGGGTGTGTTGAATTTTGCAATGTCCTTGGCACGGCCGTACTGGGAGTAGTGGGGCTCGCCGCTCCTACCGAAACGCGTGAACCTGGGATTAACAAGGTAGGAGGGTCCCGGACTGCAATCGTCGGTGAACTTCGCGTGGCGGATTCCGAATGTGTACGATGGAAACATCTTCTTGTTGATCGCGGTCTTGGCACCAATACCTGGTGGTAGAGCCACGCTGGGGCCGGGCCCGCTGAAAGATGCGGCAATAGGGCCACGGGGTTTCGTCGGAGTCCAAGACATGATTTGTCGTTTTTTCTCTTTTTATTTATCTATAGAGTGGAAAAAGTATAATATACATGAATTCAGCTACGTTAGTAAGACAGATTATATGTATATGAAACAGTGTTTGTGAATTGTCATCGGCAGACTTTAGAATTAGAATAGCTGTGGATTCCAAAATGTCCAATTTTGTTCATTTCTGTTTAACAATTCCTTCTGAAAATGCACATGTAAAATTTTCAGTACAAAAGCAAGATGACAATAATTAAGAATATCGGTAGCAAATCTGCTTAGAAATTAAGCTTTGAACAAATTAAACAATTTGCTGCTATGAATTGCATGCAGTAGGCAAGATGATCTATATCAAATGTCTCATCATTAAAAATAAAACAAAGTTTTGTATACGACTACATGTATACACAAAAATGAAAAAGTTAATAATAATGAAAACATTAACTGAACATTGTAAAAATATGAAATAGCTTGTCATATGCTACAAATTACACCAACTGGTGAAATACAAACCAATCTACCTTGGTAGCAACTATAAACATGCAACAACACATCCTGCTAAAAGTATACTACAACTTACATATCTAGACAAAAGAAAAGTTCAACAAAAAACGTTACCTTGTTGAAAACAGTAATTCCTAAAGTATAATCCACAACCAAAATCCTTCTTTATTAGAAATATCCAATATCCCACATGAAATTTCTCCAAAGAATTCGGCTAAACAACAGGTGTCCAACAACAACGCGACAAGCAATGACTAACGCCGACCCTACGCTCGCGGTTACTAAACATTTACTGACGGACACACGGTCCAAACGCCAGTCAATAGCTTGGCTGCTTGGGACAATCAATACGGTCTCTATGGAGACACCGATGCACATGGTGCGGAAATGCCTCAGTGCCCAGCAACACAAAATGCAGCCTGACTTTGTATGCAAGTGCAAATACTGTCCCCTAGCCTCCAATTGTGTTTGGTCAAAGTGCATAGAGATCTATGTACATGTGTTATGCTACCTATACCCACTGGAAGTTGGGTAGGATATTCTGTGTTTGTGTATTGTTTTTAACAATATGTTATAACAGTATGTTGACAAATGGGTCAATTCAATGTCATTTCATTCATGTGCAAACAACCATTTACATGTTATATCAAATTAAGTTTGTATTTTTTAAATATTTTTTGACTTGCTGATCTTGTTCTCCTACATGTATATCATCAAGTTATTCAGGTTCAGGAAATACAATTATTTTTAGGGGTTTACTTGAAACACAAAACTCCATTTTTAATTTAGCCAACACAATGTATACCTTATCTGATATACAGTGTACCTTTGTATGTTACATAATGGTACAAAGTACAAGAAAGCACAACAATGACACACTATATGTGTACAGTACCCTACATGGAAACACATCCAACATGAACATGTACGCAATTTAAATTGCTACATAACTGATCAGGGAAACTCTTCTTGTTCCAATGATAAACATGCAATAACAAAAAACTTACTAAAAGTACAAGAGGACAAATGGAAATATTGACAAAATGGAAGCAAATATTAGATCTGTTTGTGTCAATATGATTTACACATTACTTGTTTTGTTATCTACATCTGTCTACATTTATTTAACTCAATGGTGGACTACATGTAATTTATACAAGCATTCTTTTGTTGGCTTTCTTCAGTCCCCCATTTTCACAGAATTATCCATTTTAGTGTAGTATAAGCAATAATTTATAATTATCATGTATCACTTGAGTGAATTATTGTATTATATTTTGTATGCTTTTTAACATACATGTGTGAAACATTTTTAACATGTACATGTACATTGCGATATAAATTAAAACATGAATTTAATTTACAAATAAATAAGATTGTACATGTACATGTATACTAAGCAAGATCAAACCAAATTTAATAAATCACATGTCCGAGTCATTGCCACTTACTGCAATTCTATCCCTTGCAAATTAATTATGTCAACCTACATTGTTAATTACATTATAACACACATTGGGCGGTTTTAAATCAAATTTTGAATATTCTATACATATACATTGATCTGTGTTTTTAGTAAAATTCATGTTGACGAAAGAATCAAATTCATAATCCAATTAATCAATATATCACATCAAGTACCGAGATAGAAATTTGCAACAGCGACTCAATTTAATCGATCTCAGAAACGCAGTTTGCGCTGCAATCTATTTTATGGTCGAAGTCCATTAGCAACGCTTCAAGAGCACGGCAACGAAGTACAGGATAGCATGCTTGCTATATGAAGATTACCGGTACATCTTTTTTTCCCTTGATCAATTGGTCTAATTGATCTCATACGTGAGTTGTGTTGATTTTCTCTCTCTAGTGGCGACAGTAACAAATTACAAATGTCTGTACCACAGAATACCCAATAAAATATGACAATTTACAAGAAATATTTTCATTGGTAATTAGAATTTGTGATGCATCTTTAATGAATGCTGCACAAATTTGAAATAATGAAGAAAATGCAACAATATATCGTACTATTGTTGCTCAGTTTCAGTGTACATACAGTACTTTCATCTATGATCCTATGCCTTATTTTTTTAATTTTATTTATTTATTTATTATTATTTACTCATTTATAGATTTTTTCTTGTTTTTCCTTTCCTTTCCTTTTTTTTTTTTTGGGGGGGGGGAGTTACTTTATTTCATTTATTCATTTGTTCATTTTTGGAAGGGGGATATTTGTTGATCTGTTTATTATTTTTTAATTTCCTAAAGAGCAGGTGTCATACATACGAGTATGGGGAAAAAATTGAAGTGTGTCTTAATTTTATCAATGTACAAGCTTTGCTATTTCGAGTAGAATATAAAAATAACAAGCACACTTACGGTAAAGCATACAGTTTCTCCTACAAAAAGCACACACTGCTGTTACTGCTTTTACTTCTATTTTTTAAAAATCTTTTTATAGGGGCCTACATCTGTTTAGGATAAACATACATGTACATTCTCACAGACCTACCGGAATCGTAATTATTCTGTGGTTCAGTTGAGCTGCTATTTTTACAGCGAACATAATGTACCTATATTCATGGCCAGTTAAACTTCTAAACATGACATACGGCACAACAGTTCCCCACGATGCTGGATATGCTTTTTTATAGAAGGAAAATCACCTGCCTGATTCAAGTAGTTTTATTCAATTGTTTACGCATGAATAAAATGTTGATTGTAGATTAACTCCCATGGTACTTGATGAATGTCATGATACTGGGAAACAGTGCACCTGTTGATCATGAACATGTACTAGATGCACATTGTGTATAGTGCTATTTTAATATTACCCTAACATTCATGGTAAATGTGCCCTAGTCAACTTGACTGCTGATGTTTGTGATCGGTTTAAGTTATTGTTATGTTTATTTACCCCTTTCAATACCACATTTCGACTATCACATCCACATGGAAAGTTTTGAGTTTATATTGCAACAGTACCAATTAAGAGATTAAATAAGTAATTTGGTAATACATATACAAAGTTTTGATGCATTTTTTTCTCTCTCTCTCTTTCTACTAATATTTATTTAGTTTCAGTACATGATGTATGTAGTACAGTATGTATTTTAATATTATCAATTTGTTAAACTGTCTTCATATTAACTTCTTAGTGCCTTGAACATTCTCAATGAATGGAAATGTATGCAGTACAAATACAGCTATTATTATTATTATTATTATTATTATTATTAATACATGCCTCTGACTATAAACAAACTATAGCCTAAACTTTATGTGCTCTTTGCTGATCACAGGTATTGAGAATAAACTTTAAGTGTACATATTTTTTAAACCAATAAAAACATATTTATACATGTTAATTATCAAATAAACATGTACATGATCGCGGGATCTAATTCAACACACCCAACAGTAACCAAAAAAAAAGTAATACAGTTAAAACACTGTATTTTATGTAATGCAGCAGTTTCTGACAAATATTTCAGTGTAAGTACTGCAGTGATGAAAAGAATACAATAATATTCACTTTAATTTTTGGAGATGATATTATTGTGTGATTTGTGTTGTACTACACATTCCCAAATCAGTGCCATAGTAATTATCACAAAGTGGAAATTTCTGGGATCATGCAATTTGATCAACAAATTCCAAATTTAGGGAGAGTGTGTGCTTTTGAAAATACAGTGACAAATCATGAATATTTTGTGTTTTCTTTAATACAAATTATTCATACTTTTGGAGCAATTTATTTTATAAGAGTACATGTATGAATTTTTGGTGTGCAGATTGTGTCTCACTTAAAAGAAATTTGACCAATGCATGGACAAGGGTAGTCTGCAGACATTGGACTCTGGTTCTTTTGTCTTTAATGATGTCACAGATTTCAAAGTACATTTTCTGGCATAAATGTTGTAATTTGACATCGTATGTGACATCATCAAAGAAAAAATAACCACAGTCCGATGCCTGCAAAATAGGACCAAGGTCTGTCAGCATCCCTATGTGATAGTTCCTGGTGCTTAAAATCTGTTATAAAGTGTGTCTCAAAATTGTGCATGTGAAAAAAGCCCTCTTTGGCAATTAGAAAAAAACTCTTGTAACATGATACTCACATCAATGTCAAGGGCATGGTCTTAGCTTTTAAATGGCCATTATCTGTTCAATGTGCTTGTTATACAACAGAAGGGTAAAATCAAAATTGCGCTTATTTTACTGCAGTCAATAATACTACAGTATCAGGTCCCATTCCCTAGTAGTAAGAGTAGCACAATTGTGATTAGTCTACACCCTTTCGTTGTTAACATATCTCCAGATTAAGACGAGCAAACTGAACAGAATGGCATTTGAAAGCTAAGAGTAAGAGTTGATGTTGATATACCGTATCAAAGCATTATGTAACAACAGTATTTCTAATTGCCAAAGTCTTAGGGTGCCTTTTCCTTTTAGTTGAACAATTTTTTTTTGAGACGCGCTGTAGATCTACATGTCTGGATATAGAATCCGTCGGGAATCTTGTCATGATGACAGTTAATCGTTTTTATCATCATACATTCAACAATAGAGTGCCAGATTTTTCCCGATCTTTTTTCCAATGGCATTGCCCCACCCCGGCCCAAATAATTCATTTTGATTTTGTATCCTAATTTTCTCTGCAATACCACTAACGTCTGTATTGGTATAGCCAGTCGCCAACTTTGTGCGAATGTTTTGTGTTACCTTCTATTATATCGACTTCAGCCTGGAAATACAAGTCCTAGTTGTAAACGTTGATATTTTTTCTACCTAATTCACCTTAATTTATATCTCCTAGAAGTCGAAAATATTTCCAAAACATCGTTTTATTTCTTGCCTCCGTTAATGGCAATATCATACATTTGGTGTGGTTGGTCGCCCCCGCGTGATGTCAAAGCAACTTGCGTGCGGCGCCAATGCTGTGCAAACTCTATGGCAAAATTGTTAGATGCGCATAACACATAAAGAATAGCCATTGTGCAATCAATCAATCACGATCGGGCTCATTCACAATACGTGTTCGCTACTGCATTTTTAACCGGTTACATGTTAATCGCCAGTTTTGCAATATTTGTTTAATGTAAATTGCCAATACCTTTTTTGATTTATGATAGAGGGTCTAATTGAAATTTGGTATTTTGTGCATTAAATTTAAGATGATGTTTGGATAATACTTAGATCTAACAGTTAAAAGTTAAAATGTGCTGAAAAAGTTGAGTGCAAGTCAGCCATTTTGTTGCATCGCATGCGCAAACATGAGTGTGTACGGCAATGGCTGAATGGCTTGTGGGCGGTAAGGATTTTTACTTTATATAATTGGATGCTGGTAATATTCTAACTCATAGGTAGTATGCGATCATTTTGACAGAAGCAAATACTTTATCACAGCTGCGAGGCGACAATACCATAACGGACGTTAAAATTGTGGATATCTCAATAAATGTCAGTCCTAATGTCATTGTGGTAAGACGACTCATGTCAAAACTCAATCACGATCTGTCAGACTAATAACAGTCCAACTAAGTCAATGCAACTGCGAGGCGATACCAGCCAGACTTTCTGATTTTGAGACTCGAAGACAAAATCAGCTGTCGAACTAATCCAATTTAAATAAATCTAATCACAGTAACTTACTGTCAGTTGTGGTTAATTTAAACTAGTCTACACAAACACAGAAAACAACCAAAAACGACAAACCCAAGCTAACTTCCAACGTCAAAAATTAAGCCACACTCACAGAAAATTCCGTAATCCACGACATACACGCCACGCCACTGCCACCCAGCTCCACGGCCCGGCCCGCGCGTACAGTTACCTGTCCTGTACGCGTACCCTCCCACGGCCACGTAACACATCTCGCATAACAATACATTCAGCTCAGTCAGAGTCAGACGAACATAAAGTTTTTTGTCCCATTAAAAATTCTTTATAAAGTTACATGAACAATAAGACATTTCAGCAGTTACAATTTATAATGAATAACTATCGCATGATCATAAGTAAAATACACATATATGGATAACAACTTACAAATTTTGGTTGAAATATTGGTGATTACTTCGGCTTTCGTGGTCTTCTTCACACACACTCACGCACGTACAATTAAAAGCGCGTTCGATGCACCTGCAATCACCAACCCAAACTCTGTCGCGTAGCAACCGCGCGCCATCACAACGACGAGACAATGACAGAGCATGCGTAGTCCGTGTGTGGTCAAGCGCAAGCTGCCATGTGTATCACTTTCTCGGGACCAGTGTAGTTTGATATTGCGTGAAACTTGGATAATATGCTGGGTAAATAATTTGGAGATTGTTTACAGCAGTTAAGAAGGGGAAAACAATTAATTAAACGTTATATCAAATACTAGTAACTGAGAGCCGTTAAAAGTTTACTGAAGGCAAAATAAATCAAACGTTACAGTATTTTACTGAAAAATGGAGAACTCTTATAACTCTCTGGATTTTACTATTCTACCACTTTTATATCTCACAACCCAATTTCCTGCATCTGATACCCCTTTAGGAAAACCCCTACCATAACTAGATCTACAGGGGCTAGCTAACTATCTACAGGGGCTAGCTTACTATCATAATGAATATTCAAACATCTGATACGTCCCACTATAAAGCAATGCGGTAGTGTTCTCATCCATGATCTATAAATTTCCCCCTTTTATCGATGGAAATATAATACCAGATGACACGATACCATGTGTACAGTGTCGCTGAACCGTCAAAAAAGTCTTGCATGGAAATCGGTCCTGTTTGTGAAACCAAGGAGCTTTTTGGTGAAAATATGAATGTTTTCAATTCGTTTGAAATGTTTTCCGAAAACACTGGTTGATTACGTAACACTGTATTTTCAGGATCTTACATGTCCATTTGAATTGATCTTTATAGTTACCATGAATGAATCACACTACGCTCTATGGGCAAATCATAATCCCCCAACAAAAATGATTTGTGGGTGGTTGCATAATTAGCAATCGATGATTTTAGGGAGGGGTGGGACTCATGTGACCAAAGTCCTCCTCACCCCACCCTCTCCTGTGGGGCAGGGGGATCTTTTTTTCTTTGGAGACACCGCTTCTGAGATTTGAGATGACCTTCCCCCTTCATTTCTTTTGCTTCATTTTTTTTTTTTTGGGGGGGGGGGGGTAAGGGGGAGATGGAACCCGTCACACAATTCCTTGTTATGCCAAAGGATATACTGAAAATCAAAAGCAAAAGGAGTTCTGTTTGAACACTAATGCAAAAATGGGTTCTATGCCAGTGCCCCTCCCCTCAATGTATCAAGAATTCCCATACACATTTACTTTCACACACACACACACACTAAACCCACACCCACCACACACACACACACCCTTGTACGATCCGCAATCGAGGATAGTCGAATATTACAGATGTGGAGATATAATCAATTACACACCTACAATAGGGAATTGTATGTATTAAATTATGTTGTCTACACATCGCCATAAGTGTGGACTTGTCTATACTTATTGAATTTCAGTCCGTATACACTCATGGACATTTTCCAACTATTTCAATACCTACCAATCAAGGAAAGTCATTGATTTTAGGTGTTGGCCTTCAGTAGTATGTATGTTGCCTTTATGTCTCGTTGCAGAGGCCTCGACACACCAATGATACAACACAAAGATCACACAGACACACACCACACGACACACACCACCACCCACACCACAAATTTGTTTTCATATATATACATGTACTATAAACATACAACTTGACAAATGCAATAAATAAAACAAAAATAAACAGCATGAAACACCAAGTACTTAACTTTCACCATTGAATTTGATTGCTTTAATGTGAATTGAATGACTTATTGCTGTGATTATGTACAATCATTAAATATCAACAGTACCAGAAAATGGTTGAAAAGAGGGTTTTGAATTCATAGTTCACCTAACGATTACACAAAATATTGAATGTGTGCCTAAACATACTGCTTATCATGATTTCTGAATACATTTGACATATTCACCCAAAAAGTACAGGGTTCAAATTAATCGCCAAATCTAACCCCAAATCTGAAAAAAAAACAGTTTTTAAACTTTAGTAGTGGTTTTACAGGAGAGAAGGAGGGGGGGGGGAAGGGGGAGGGATGAGGGGGAGGGGGTTGGGAGGGGATTTGAGCAGTCACATCCAATTTTTGAAGAAAAAAAAATACATTTCAGTTTGTTAGCAAATATTTGATCAAAATATCAGTTTTACTTTACTTCACCAATTTCCTTTGCTGACCACAATATTTATTTGATTGTGATCTATCTTTGAATGCAAGAGTAGACAAAATATGAACCTGAAATCAGCACTACTCTATGCATTAGTGTTTGACATCTTACTTGCACCAATTTTTTTCAGTAAACATGAATTTAATAATGTCTAACATTATTACTATACTTTAAACAAGATTTACTGGAACAATTTATTCCGTTCCATACCGTATGTTTCTACTCTAAACGATGCTACAATCATATTTTAATGACAACTATATACAAGAAATTTACAACTACGTTAAAAATGTACAATAATTACAGAGATTTGTCAACCCATCATTCACATTTCATGAATTCCCATGACTTGAACTTGAACTCAAAGGTCAACATGAAGGTCAGGTCACATAGCTCATAGGTCTTATTTTAGTACTGGGGTGAAATAATACTTGTAATGTAGAACAACTAAGTGACATTACAATCATAAACAGCCATGCAGTTGTGTGAATAATATACAATCTACTCACACTATGACGCTCTTACAAACTAAACTTATACAACTACCATTCAACATAAAAAGGTAATCATATGATCAGAAATACTGTTTGATATTACATTTTACTGCATGCTTGTGGAAATCAATTAAAATGCATGATACATTAAAATAAAAGATAAAATTAGAATGCAAATGCATACATGTGTATTGGTCATACTTAAATACAGGTGTTGAAAATGGTAGAAATACATAAAAACCTAAGAGGTAATGCCCATGACATACTAGCTAAAAAGAAATGACATACTAGCTAAAAAGAAATATTGAAGACCTAAAATTGAACTTAAAAAGTATTAAAATGCAGATGCAATATAGATATCCTTTAAAGAAAACATAAAACCATTTTGTAACAATACTTACATACAATAACTTAAAATTATAATGCAAAATCTTGAGATAAGTTGGTTTTAAACTACCACAGTGAGTGTATAGTTTTGGTATATGATGAAAAATTAATTTGACCTCTTTTTGTTGTTTTAGATAGACCTATATCAAATAAAATCACATATTCTGAAATGCTTCCGTTCTGGAGAAATTAATTTAAAAAAACAAATCGCCCTTATTTAGTTAGACATTCTTGACATAGGTAGTGTACACATTGAATCATTCAAACATTACAATTTGTCATTCTAAACAAAGCTTAAATAAGTGTGATGCTATTTTCTGATCTCTGGTATGACAACACTATACTGTTTGAACGATTGATAAACGAATGTCAGATTAAAACTATCCAACTAAAACTATACAGGGTGGCCCAGAAAGAATGCTACGAGTATAATCGCTAATTTCTTCACCATTATTGGCAAAATGTCATTAATTTATATTTCGTTTGTTAGAACGTTCTTTTTCCAA
>JZLH01S0040933.1:3803-24515 GCA_001188425.1 Eucidaris tribuloides
ATCTCATGACACATAACTTGGCACATGTACTTGAGTACATTCATGCTATCGTGCAGTTGTAGGTCACATGGTAAGGTCAAAAGTCATTTTAAGTGAGACGTTGAAGTTTACCTGCAAAAGTTTCCAAAGTTGTTGACTCGAGTCGGTGACTTGGACTCGAGTCAGACTCGAGTCGCCAAGTTTTCTAACCTGCAACTTGACATGACTTGTAGGCAAATGACTTGTGAGCGAATGACTTGCGACTTGACTTGACCTTGACAATAAATGACTTGGTTACAACTCTCTTGTGACATCAAATTTGGGTTAGAGATGTACTTCGAAAGACCTTCATGTAATTTAGTCATGGGTGGGCGAGACACAATCTTGCTACTGCATTATTATATCATCTTTTCCATTGCAGGCAGGTACCGGTGCTCCCCTCATGTGTCAGGATTTCAATGATCGTTGGCAGCTGGTGGGAGTGGCACGGTTTTCTGTCACCTGTATCTTTGATTTCAACATCGCCGCCTACGTCCACACCACCAACCACACCGACTTCTTTGAAGAAGTCCTCTATGGTAAGTATCACTAGCACGTGGTGGGGTGGGGCAGAGGTGTGTTGCCCCCTTATGTTTTAAAATAATAATAATAATAATAATAGTCCTTTTCTTATATAGCGCATAATCAGCGAGGAGATCAGTCTCAATACGCTTGGATATTATTATTACCCTGGTCAATGGGATATATTTCTAACCTGTACAAAGATGTGCACTATTTCCACTCCCTGGGGAGTATTCCTAGCTGAGCTGCTAAGGAGGCGCATCAAGCGAAACTACCTAAATCATTGTCACCCTACCAGGTACCCATTTATACTCCTGGGTGGAGAGAGAAAATGCAGATAAAGTATCTTACCCAAGGACACAACCACCGTGGCCGCGTCAGGATTCGAACCGGGGATCTCTCGAGCGAGAAGCCACAGCCTTACCCATTCAGCCATGACGCCCCCACGACAAAAAGTAATGAAAATGGGGGGGGGGGGTTAGTATTTTGCAAATTCACCACTAAGATTTTTGGTGTTTGGTCATGAACGGAAAGCTTAAATGCCTTGGTGGCCTCTGGGTTAGGAATGCTCACCAGTGAGTGGAAGGGGTACATATCTTTGCAGGCACGATATGGTCCGATGATCGGGGAGGGTAAAGTTATGAGAAAGTGGCCTTAACCCTATCTGGCCCGGGGGGGGGGGGGGGGGGTAAGGCGTAAAATAGCCCCCCCCTCGACAAAAGTTACGACGATTCCGGGCCGCTGCCGAAATTTTGACCGCCGTCGCTCGCTTGACTTTTTACTGTTCAAGGTGTTGCGACCATCTTTTGAGACCGAAATTCGCGACGTCCGGGTACGCGGTTCCGGACTTACTAACTTTTCGTACTTGCCCTATGTCACCACCAAATCCCTTTAAAAACATGAATATTCGTGTGGTTTTTCAACTGTAAATTTGTTTTTCAGCCCAAATTCATAAATGCTATGATGATTTTACTTTTACTGATTGAAATTAACTAATTTTTTGCTGTTTATGATCGCAAAAGTGTCCCCAACAAATTTCATCGAAAAAACAATAGAAAACAAAAGGTCGAAAAAACAAAGAAATACATAAGAAATTCACAAAACAATAAAATACATAAGAAATTAATTCCAATTCCGCAAACGTTTTTGTAGATAATTGTTAGAAATGTCCAAGTGAATATCTTCACCAAAAATTAGCATTCTACTAGCTGTTTTTAGTGAGGTTGTAGCCAAAAGCAAAATTTCATACACTTATTTGCATAATTAATTACTTAAAAAATAGAAAAAATATTTTTTTTAAAATTTTACTTTACAGTCATGTAGTTTACATCCGGCACTATGCGCACGCAAATTTTAGTGGCGTTCGCACGATCGGCGGCCGAGATCTCGAGGGGGGGGTCAAATTGACCCCCCCCCCCAGTAAAAACTTGGTCTGAAATAGCCCAGTTAAAATAGGGTTAAAAGGTGCTGAGCCAAGATTATAAACCACCAACTTTACCTTTACCTTTACTCTTTTTTTTTTTTGCTTGTCACATCGCTGCCTGGCTGTGAAAAGATATAATTTGGCAGTGAAGTTCCTGTCGCCCCCTACGATTTTACCCTGGTACCACCCCTGAGGTGGGGTGAGGTTACAAATCCCCCATTGCTCTGGAAGTTATCAGCTCATTTGCGATTCTATTGGGTAAACTAACGGACATTTTTTTTTATTTTGGCTTGTCGATGTGTCGCTCATCATGGGCCTTCAATGAGTACAGTTTATGACTTTTTACCACTTTTAAAATTGTGTGCACATCTACCTGATATCTCCTGATGGATTGTCTTTCACATCCAGGCGATCAGGACACCATCTATCTGTCCATCAATGATTCATACAACATCACGTACCCCGAGCACGGCGGCCTGTACGACAACGACGCCTACCGGAAGTGGACGGTCGAAGTACCAGAAGGCCACGTCATCCGAGTCCACTTCATGACCTTTGACCTTGAAGACGGCTACGACTATTTGTACCTGGGGTACGGTCTGTCGCCAACCTTACAGACGTCTTTACTGGCGGAGGAAACGGGCCACAGGGTGCCCTCGGACAAGGTGTCCCCGGGTCATCAGGGCTGGATGATGTTTGCCAGTGATAACGTCGCAGCGTATTCCGGATTCTCAGTCATCCTCACCGTAGAGGAAAAGACAGGTAAATAATTATTGCATATGTAGTAAATATATGCAGTAATATAAAATAAGAAATTTAGTTGTAGTTATGACAGTGAAAGGCAGGGCATCTGTTTTGCAGGCAGGTATTTACATTGTGTAAAGACAGTGGTATATAGAAGAAAATACCATTTAAAAACCTTTGGCAAAGTATAGAAGCTGGAGCCCACTGGGATCCCAGGAGTTTTATAAGTTGTTTAGTGTGGGCTGCTCCTCTACTATACAAAAGTGTAATCACAAATTGAATTGTCATACTTTTATGTTCTCCTATCTCTCATTGAGAGGCTATTGTTTGTGGTGCAAGGTGCACCAGCAACACGTTAAAAGAGTTACAATTTCTCAGTAGGGCTGGCCGATGTTTGGATGATATCGAAATTAGACGTCGACGATGTTGAAAAAATATCGAATGCACGATAATGATCTCATGATTATTTCAAAATATCGCCAGAGGCACAATATTACCCAAAATACCCTTGATTATGAAAACCTAATGTGGTAAATGCATGCACTGCAGTGAGAGGGACCAAGAATTCCCCATTCATGAGAGATAAAATCAGGGAGGCAGGAGTAACAAGAGAGACCTCCATCAGTCCATGCTTCAGCTATCAAACTTGTGGTAGTGCAAGAGCAGTAGTGCTTTTAGTATTTTGTCTACAAATTTATCAACACGCTGCCAACCAAAAATGCCATTTATAAAAAGTTGGCACCACAAATCTCCAGATCTAGTTACAAGAGGGTCTACAGAAAGCAACAATGTTTTGACCACATTTTGATAACAGCCCTAAAGAGTGCACTGTCAATTTAAGTGTAAAATAGATTTATCTTGTTCATCACAAATGTGTTTTTCAACTCAGGCGATAAATCGTGTTATCGATGATTTTTTTGCCACGATAATCGAATGAGGTGTAGATCAAATTTTGCCACCTCTATTTCTCTGTGATAATTTCCTCTGTCTCGATCAGATCAAGGTGATGCTATTTCCATTGCTCCTGGTGAGTCTCGGACCCTCCTCTCCCCAGGATACCCAGAATCCTATCCCAACAATGCTGACATTACATGGATGGTGGTGGCACCAGATGGTCTTCAGGTAAATGCATTGCTTCCTTGTTCACTGTTTTCCCTTTAACCCTAAATAGCCCGTGAGGGGGAGGGGGAGGGGTTGCTAAACTAGCCGCCCCCCCCCCCCACAAAGTCTGCGACCATCCCGCCGCGCATTTGTTTGGTTTCGTCTTTCTTCAATCTATTGGATACAGGATCTGGGTGTGCCCTGTATAAATTCTTTGGGATTTTCAGAATCTCAGAGACAGTTGGTTGATTGTGCCAAACGTGCTCTGGCTTTCTTCAACCCAATTCCAAAACTTTGTACACTAATCACCTCTAACTTTATGTAACCCATTGAAGACAATTTGATTTCGGTTTAACACACATTTTGTCATAGACCTCACAGTGAATTGTATTTGGTACAAGTCAGTGTTGGAGGAATCGAGGCCGGCCTCGAGGCGGACTTTGCCAGTCCTCGGCCTCGGCCTCAGCCTCGTAATGCAGTGACTCGGACTTGGCCTCGGCCTCGGAGCATGTGGCCTCAGCGATTCAGGTCAAGGCCGGGTCGAGGCGGCAAGATTTTATAGAATCTGTTGAATCCATGAATAAACCCGATCTCATTTGTTTGGCATGCATTTTGAAGTATTTCCAAACAATTATGGAAATACTAATATAACTTGAAGCTAAGAAAATTCACCACTGATTACTTCAATCTACCCAGCCTGTAAGTTTCACACAGTTCATCGGGTTAGTGGATGTTTCTCTATGTCGCTGTTCTACTGCAAAAAGACAGGCACTGTGAAAGTTGATGCCCGTTCATTAGCTAAATGTTCTGATGACAATAATAGTTATAAACATCAAACATTGTTTACTTCAAAGTCAGCAGCTTTTGCTTTCCTTTTTTTGATTTTTTTTTTAAATTGATAAATTTCAGTAATTGGCTGATTTGAATGAATGCTTGATTGTTCAATGATTGTGTGTATTTGATTGCAAGATTTCAAAGTACATGTAATTTTTGAAAGGTTAAAATTATGCCCTAAAATATTACATTATTTCGTAAGTTGGTGACTCGGCCTCGGCCTCGGACAATAGTGACTTGGACTCGGACTCGGCCTCGGAAGGTGGTGACTCGGACTCGGTCTTGGCCTCGGAAGGTCGTGATTTGACTACAACACTGGTACAAGTCTTCACCAATTTGAAAAATATTGTTAGAATTATAACTCTCTTTAATTGTCTTATGCTGTAAGTATTCCTCATTTAATTAATTAATCAGTAAATTGAATTAACATCCCTCTCTTGCTGTAACTTTATTATTTCAGATCCTTGTTAATTTTGTGGACTTTTCTCTGGAGCCTTACGGAGATTATCTCATCATCTATGAAGGTGAATATCACAACGATACCAATGCTAACAGGACGAGGGTCAAGAGAACGACGGGATATGAGAATGACACAGATGTCATTGCTGCCCTCACAGGCACTACACTGCCAGTCGATATCTATTCAAGTGGTGACATCATCACCTTCCGGTTGATGACGAACGCCGATGTAGCCTACCCTGGTTTCATCGCTGCAATTTCCACCGGAAACTTTAGTCAGGATGACGGTGAGTTATTCCAGATGAACTTCTTTGTTTCACATTGTGTTTACTTAAAAGATCATGAAATGTCCAACTTTGAAGTCTGGGCTACACATTAGTTCTTGAATAGACAAGCAAATACCTACGGATATAGCAACTAGAAACTATGTAGCCCCTAGCAAAATATGTATGAATGAAACTATGCACATTGAGAAGACTTCCTCTCACATTTTTCCTGTTGAAATTGTATCAATTTAATGGGAATGTAGTGATTCTACTTGTTAATCTATTAATTCTCACATATCACTCTCGGAGAAATAACCTGAAACTAGTGTAAATCTATCATGATAAAATAAGATTATTTCATATCAAAATAATGTGATATATTCTGGGTGCCACTTTGTGTGTAGGGATAATTTTTAGTCCTGTCTCCTACCCTCAAACTTTCTTGTTTCAAAACCTAACCCAACCAAACTTCAACTTCTTAATATCGTGATATATAGATTAGATAAATTAACATCCAAATAGACAAATATATATAGATGTAGATGGATAAAGAGATGAATATAGAGATAGACAGATTGATACATAGATTAAAGGTAGATATAGATAGATAGATAGATAGATAGATAGATAGATAGATAGATAGATAGATAGATGTATCTGTTCATGAGAACACAAAATGTAAACATTCTATCAAATAGAAACATTTCTAAATAATCTGCATTTTCAACAGTGAAATGTCCACCCTTATGTAATCACCTGATCATTTGCCAGATCAACATGTCTGTACACATGTAAGGTAATTTAATCTTCATAATCATTTTCATCTTTCTGGGCAGATTTTGACCCACGTTGTGGGCAAACACGTTTTTCTCTCAGCGAAGGACGTATCGTCACCGTACGGTCTCCAAACTATCCTGCCAACTACGATGACGATGCGTACTGCGAGTACTTCATCGTCGCCCAAGAAAATACAGTGATCGCCGCCCACATTGAGAGTTTCACCACGGAGGGGGGCTACGACTACCTCCACATCGGCGAGGGCGACATTGAAGATGAAGTGGTGTTAGCTCAGCTCACAGGCCACGTTTCCCCAAGGGTGATTTTGTCGACTCAAAACACCATGTGGATGGTGTTCTCTTCGGATGGATCGGTGACTGATCTGGGATTTTTGATAGAATTCACTATACTCAGTTCTGATGGTTAGCATTTAGGTTTTTGCCAATGTTTTTAATAACCTATTGCATTGAATGATACAACGTGAATCATTCAAGTGTATTTTGGTTTTTATCATGATCATGGGCTCAATTTGTTGCAAAGCTTTTTTATGGGTTTATTTCTACCAGGGTCACATTCATGCATATTTCTTGTACAGGGTGGCCCAGAAAGAATGCTACGAGTATGATCGCTAATTTTTTCACCATTATTTTTATTTCGTTGGTTAGAACATTCTTTTTTCAATAAAATGATACCAAGATCATTGATTTTGAGTAAGGCGTTTTGATTCTAGGGCCGTTTTTCGGAGGCAATGCAATTTCCCAAATTTGCCAATTTTTCAACAGCGGCGGTCATCGGAACGCCGAGATATTCTGGTCTCTGGGCTTGCCATACCAGACAAACCGCGATGACAATGGAGGTGTAGCTAGCATCATCTTCTTTATGAAAGCGAGGGCATTCCAGGCCTTTCTCATCACGGTTTGTCCGATATGGCATGCTCAGCGTTCCGATGACCGCCGCTGTTGAAAAAATTGGCGAATTTGGGAAATTGCATTGCCTCCGAAAAATGCCCCTAGAATCAAAACGCCTTACTCAAAATCATTGATCTTGGTATCGTTTAATTAGAAAAAGAATGGTCTAACCAACGAAATAAAAATTAATGACATTTTTCTGATAATGTCGAAGAAATTAGCGATCATACTCGTAGCATTCTTTCTGGGCCACCCTGTATAGTAAACAAATTTCCCAAAAATCCCTTCCAGCCTAGATATGCACTTAAATTCGTGTATACATTGGTGTATGTTTCAACTCATTTGTTTTCGAGGCAATTTCAAGAGCTCCCAATCATGTAATTTTTGTGAATGCAGAAGAGTCTCCGCTTCCTCAACCCGCCCATTTCAATAGAATTACACGGGTTCTCGTTGTAGACTACTGGAGTTACACTGTAACTGTATTCACTAATCCTTGATCTTATGGAATAACGTATTGACAGTGTTGATAGATTATCTGACTGAAGCCAATTTTGGTGGAGCAAATTCAGTTTCTACTAATCTTGAGTACATTTTTGACTAAAGATGCCACTTGCTTGTCACCTTGTTACATTAATGAAACTTCAAACAAAATAATCACCCCAGAAATACAGCATTTGTGTTCTGCAAAAAAAAAACCCTCAAGACAAACCTTTTTTGAGATAGAGGCACATAGAAAAGGTTCAGATATGGTATTAGCAGCTATGTTATCAGTCCATCTTTCAGGTGATAAACAACAGTCTACAGCATAGGGGATAAGGAGCTTAAAGGCAGGAGATCTCTTTTGCATGCCTAAAATCAACATTGTATAAATATAATGGCATTTAGGAGAAAATGCCATTGGGGAACCTTTAGCAAAATAAAGGAGCTAGAAACTCAGTTTTAGTGGAATTACAGTGACCGCTAGACTCTGATTTGAATTTTTTTCTCCCGAGAAAAAAATTCCTACCATAGAACGTACACTAAACGGCTATTGTTTTTCTTCACATTTGTCAAATTCTAGGTAATTGCTGACCCCCAATTTCACAGACATGCCCTTCATCAATAGCCTAAGGGCATGGGTTATCTTTTCCTGGTCTGTGGGGATGTTTGCAAATGAGAGCCACAACCTTTAATTGAATTACCTTACTCTGTTGACACTTCCAAGATCAGAATCTCTTATGTGAGTTGGCAAATATGGGGTGTAGGCACTAAGCAGCAAACTTTCATCATGCACATCTACTAATCACTGACATTTTTTTGTTACATTGCAGGATGCGACGAAGACCACATCCAGTGCAACAATGGCCTGTGTGTATCGAGGGATCGATTATGTGACGGAGAGAATGACTGTTATGACTTCACGGATGAAGAATATTGCCGTAAGTATCTTGGATGAGAGTGTCTTGCCTTGCTTATCGCCAACATGCAGCTGGACGTTCAGCTATTCAGTGTACCCAGGGCTAGACATTAGCATCCGCCCGCTCATGGCGGGTAATTTTTTTTGTCGGGCTGGAAAAAAAAGGAAAGTTACCTGACCAGCTGGCGGATAAATTTCTAGTCAATTTTGAGTATATGTTGTATTTGGGCAGGTTAATTTCTTTTCAAGCAGGTAACTTTCATAGGTACCTGCCACACTGGCTAGTACCAAAAATGCTAAAATCCAGCCCTGAGTGTATCTAAAAACAGTATAATCAGAAAGAATAGGTGTGTCATATAAAAACAGCAGAATAATGGTTCTTTTCCATACTCCTCATCTCATCATAATTGTTTGTGAAACCAAAAGTTATGCTTAATTTTGTACACTTGAGGCAAAATTGAATTTGTTGCTACTTCTTGTATTCATGGCAAAAATCGTCATTGAAATTTCAAATGTTGATTGTGACAAAGTAATTTATCAAATTAAGTAACAGGAGTAACTATGAAAGAAGTTACCAAAATATTTTTTTTTTTTCAAGACAAAATTAAGGTCACTGCACCTGTGACTTTTCTTACTTTTATATTGAAAGATTTCCGTATCTTGGATAATCATATACTACTACTTCTACTACTACTACTACTACTACTTCTACTGGTACTACTGCTACCTACTTCTACTACTACTACGACTACTACTACTACTACTACTACTACTACTACTATACTACTACTATTACTACAAGGACTACTACTACTACTACTTAATTCTAGTACTACTTCTACTACTTGTCCTACTACTACTACATACTTCTGGTACTACTACTACTTGTAGTGCTACTACTACTACTACCTACTTCTACTGCTGCTACAACTACTACTGCAACCTACCTACTTGTACTACTACTACTACTAGTTACTTCTACTGATACTACTACTACTACTACTACTTACTACTACTACCACTACTACTACTACTTCTACTACTACTACTACTACTACCACTACTTCTACTACTTCTACTACTACTACTACTACAACTACTTCTACTACTACTACAACTACTTCTACTACTACGACTACTACTACTACTGTTACAGATGATTGCACAAATAGGAGTCAGTACTGTTGATTGTTTTAATCCAAGTTTCATTGCACTGTCATCTTCCTTCAGCACAATGTGAGACGGTACCACTAGCCACCTGTGGTGAGAGGCTGCCATACACACTGACGTACTTCCCAAACGAGTATGCGTGGAATGCTGGCGAAGCAGAGGGGCTGTTTACAAACGAGGTAAAATGATGGTGATGATGATGATGATGATGATGATGGCAATGATGGTGATATTATTGGTTATAGTATTGACTATGACAATGATGATGGTGATGGTGGTGGTGGGGAGGAGGAGGATGGTGGTGGTCATAATGTTTTCTATAATAATGTGGCTGATGGTAAGGAATAATGATGTGTGATGATGGTTGATGGTAAAGATGATTGATGATGATCATCATCATATCCTATCTGTCCCTCGGATGGGACGTAAAGCCGGAGGTCCCGTGTTAGACATGAAACACGACTCAGCACGTAAGAAGAACGCCACGATTTCATCGAAAAGAGAAGGGTGAAAACCCGGTGTTTGTGGTCACATATCCATATTCAAACTACCCGGGGACTGGATGCCTGAGGGTAACAGTGATTAAGTTCACTTTTCTAGTCCCTGTCATCCGAAATGATGACAAAGCAATAATAATAATAATAATAATAATAGTAATGATGATGACGGTAAAGGTGATGATGATGATGATGAAATATATATAATATAAAACAGGTATTATTCAATTATTGTTTTGTAAAACTCTGCTAGCGAAAGAGGTACATTCAAATGTGATGTTTGTATGTGTGTGTGGTGGGGGGGAGGGAAGGGGTGTCCTCAACTTCCAGCCCTCCATCATAACATGCATAAAACACCAGAGTATTGGAGTGAGTTACTTGATAGCCAAAAAATAATAGTAATTTTAAACAGTATTTAATTGTTGATGAAATTAAGTGTACACATTCAAAACCTTAGGTATTTTCATCAGGGTTCCCAGCCAGTCATGGATATCAGGGAAAATCATTTTACTTTTTCCAGTCGGAAAAGTCAGGGAATTTGATAAAAATGCCTCAAATCAGGGAAAAGTCAGGGAATTTTGATTGGCCCAAAAAAGCGAAAGTAGTCAGTCAGACTGTGTTGTATATTTTGGGATATCAAAACAACATAGAAAACATGAAACTGGAAATGAGTTGAAATAATTATCATGGAATTTTGAGACTTCATCAGGAAAA
The DNA here is from genome assembly GCA_001188425.1 of Eucidaris tribuloides. Taxonomy (NCBI): domain Eukaryota; kingdom Metazoa; phylum Echinodermata; class Echinoidea; order Cidaroida; family Cidaridae; genus Eucidaris; species Eucidaris tribuloides. The sequence continues at coordinate 14,633 of JZLH01S0040933.1, forward strand.
TATCAAGGAATTTTGTTTTCTTGAAATGCTGGGAACCCTGTGGATACATAATTTTGATATTTGTTATTCATCTCGTACAGGCCCTAGCCATTTCCGAGTGTCATGATGACCTATTGACCTTAGCCTGTGCCACCCTGTACCCAGAGTGCACCCACTATGGCCCCACCCACCGGCCGTGTCTCTCCCTCTGCCAGGAAGTCTCTGAGGCTTGTAGACAGAGTTATGAGGAGATGTTCTCCAAGCCGTGGCCCTCCAACTGCACCGAATTCACCAACTCACAGGAGGATCAGGAGGGCTACTGCCTCGGAGGGGAAGGAGGTTTGATTGCTTTCTTTCTTCCCCACCTTTCTTTCTTTCTTTTCTGTGGTATTTATTTATAAGTAATAATTATTGTATCTATTTTATTCAATTATTTGTCTACTATTGATATTTATTTATGTGATTTTAGTTTTCATTTTAATTCAGTTAATAAAGTCATCAAATTATTTATTTATTTATTTATTTGCAAATATGTATACCTGATTAAAATTCATCATTAGCTTAATTAGCTTTGGAGGGTAGAGGTATAATCATCAACTGACCAGTAATCAAATATTTCACCTGTTCTTATTTAAAATGAAAATAAACATGATTTTCAAATGTAAATCAAATTTTTTAACCTGTTAATTCATGTTATCTTTTTTTTTGGATAATCAACCCAAATTTCAAACATTCCCCCCCCAAAAAAAACCAACAAACAGGAAAATGGGTTTATTTCATTGACTCAATCCGTCATTCAAGACATATAAACTGCAATTTTCTACTTTTTCAAACTAGAAATGGAACAAAACAAGTCTTGATTTCTTGATCACAGCATTATTTTGTTTTCACTGTTATGGATTGTTTAAAGGCATTTCTTTGTTTTATTTAAATAATTTAAATCACCTGATTTAAATTCACCAACCCTGTTTTTTGTTGATAACCTGTTATTCCCTTGCTGAAAATAAAGCTTGTGGCAAACTTGCGATGAGCTATTAGAATGATTGTAGCAAGCTTAAATTAGCTTGCTTTGTTTTGTAATTGTGCGCAAGCTTGCGGACTCATGTATGCAAGCTTTTCAAGTTGCAGATAAACTGGCAACATCACATGCAAGCTTGTGACATTACACACAAGCTTACAGGTTTGCAAGCTTGCGCTCAATACGCAAGCTTGCAGATTTAGTGTGCAAGCTTAAGCCACACAAATTTGCAGAGTGATGCATGCAAGCTTGCGACTAAGTACACAAGCTTGCAGAGTTAATGCACAAGCTTGTGACATCACATGCAAGCTTGCAGAGTTAGTGTGCAAGTTCTCTGCTTTTACAGATACCCTCAACACAACGATCTGTGGGACCAGACCAGCTTACGAGCCAGACCAGGCACGTATTGTCGGTGGGGTCAATGCCCGCCCCGGAGAGTTCCCTTGGATGGTGTCGTTGCGTGACCACTACGACGATCACTTCTGTGGAGCCACTGTTGTAGCTGACCAGTGGGTTATTACAGCTGCCCATTGCCTGTATGTATGCCATGCTTGACAAGAATATAAAGTAAAGACCCCCAGAAAATTGTATATGTATTGTAACCTGTCACCACAAAACAATAAGATGCAATGGGAGTTTTTTGTAAATGCAGTAAATAGTTGAGTTGGGTTGCAAAAGTTGATTTTGAGATTCCAATATTTTCTAAAAGTACATACACTCATCTTTCATCTGTCCAAATAGGAATACCAAAAGTGATTCGGAAGCATGATTTTTCTTGCACTGAACTTCAACCATGTTTTTATGGGGGCTTGAAAATTTGGCATGAAATTGAGTAATTAAGTCAACTGTTTAGAGATATTCACAATATTTCACACACTTACTTTGTTCACTTTTAGACATGTTTTCTTCAAGTAACAATAAGTTTTTATTTGCCCGATGTGACATTTTACTTGCCCCAGACCTGCTAGCAGGCAAGTGCTAGCGTCAAGCCCTGTTATACGTCAAGAAGGCATATCATCTCGTCTACAGTAGATGTGGAACTCCTTCACAGATACACTTACTCAAAAACTTGAATTCACAAGTCTTGAACTAAGTCACAGAAATTACTTTAGAAAAAACAAGCGTATCATTTCTGTAAAATGATTAGATATAGGTGGGATTAGGCCTATACCACATGGGATTTTATTAGGTTTTAGCACAAAAGCATGTTGTGCAGTACTTGGCAGCATTATTTTTTTATAGATTTGAGTCACATTTGACCAGCGTTAGCTTATATGCTTTGTGATATTAATTGTCTTACACACATGCACACAAACATACACAGACTCACAGTCACACACACATACCCCCCCCCCCCCCACACACACACACACACACACACACAGAAGACACAACACTCACATCACAATAATTCGAATGCGTATACAGTCAGCTTGCCTAAGTCAAATTTCTGGGACCCCACATATCACTTTGACTGCATCACAATTGCATCAATGCAAGGGGAAAATGTGAATTTATAACATTGTTTTGGTAAAACTGACAGGCAGAGATCAAAAGGTCAGTTCATTAAGACCATCAAGAATTACAGTTATGGCATCTCCAAGTTAGGTGAATGTTTTGACACGTGTTTAGTCCCATTGGGATTCTAAAATGGGTTGAGATAGGCAAACTTCAAGTTAGAAATTTGACTAAGAAGAAAAACTACCTATCAATAAAAACACAAAGCAAATTGAAAGTGTTAAAATTATTTGAGCAAGACGTGATAATTGGACTTGTATGAGGTCAAGTTAAGTGAATTCATCGGTTGAAACTTCATTGGTGCTGCCATTGATTTCATTGCAGTGGAGATATCGACCAGCTAGTGATGGGAGACCTCTACCTCTCGACGGCCTCTGAGCATCACGTCAATGTCACCCTGAGTGAGGTCCATCAATACCCCGGCTACAATGACTACACGTTGGACTGGAGATCTCGCCCTTCTCAAGCTGTCTCGGCCGGTGACCTTCACTGACCACGTGAGACCCGCCTGCCTGGCCATGACGGGAGACGAGACGATGGCATACCGTCGCTGTACGATATCAGGATGGGGCGACACACAAGAGGGTGGTAAGAACACAGAAATAGGTTGACCTCTCTATTCCTATCACTCCACACACTAGGGTGTTAGATTTAACACTCATGGTGTTGCACATGAGATATAGCAGACACACCATAACTGGACTTAAGGGAACCTGGCAATGTAAGTACAATATCAGGTTTAAACATTTAATATCATATTGAGCACATTCTTACATGCCAACTCTCTCCAATTCTCCTTCATTTGATGAAAAGAAGTACATTTGTACAAAATATCGACCAAAACACAGGAGGTTTCCACCGATTCCCATAGTCGATGATCTACATGCCAGCTATGTGTAAGTGGTGCTCGTGCCGTCACGGCTCTGAACTAAGTTAGCGCAAGGATTGCTGCGACGAACAAAGCTCCATGGTATCCTGCATCAACCATGTAACATTGCTAATCGCTAACTTCATTCACAGCTGTGAGTGTGCTACCGCCACTTACGCATTGCTGGCATGTAGATTGTCTATGGGAATCAGTGGAAACCTCCTGGGTTTTGCCGATATTTTGTCCAAATTTTCCTTTCTTTTCATCAAATGAAAGAGAATCAGAGAGTTGGTATGTATGAATGTACCCAAATGATATTGAACATTGATTAAAACTGTTACTGCACTTACATGTACATTACCAGGTCCCATTTAGTCAAAGTTTGCCCTTGATGTGATGTTTATTTTTAACATATTTAGTATTAAAGATAATTCATTTGGTGTAAGTGGTAATACTCCTGGTGTTAAAATCACACCCAAATGGCTACAATTTGACACCATATCTGGTATCTACACCCTTGGTGTTAAATTATTCATCCCAGTTTCTTGCAGAGTATGGAGTCAAACATAACAGCCGTGGTGTTGTCCATTATAGATACAAGATATAGTTTGAATTTAAAGGTAAATGACATGATTGGGGGTAGTCCTCAACTTGGGCTGAAAGTACTCTAGAATCAAGTAAACTATGCAAGGATTCTCCTTTGAAAATCTTGTAGTCAAACGTTGACTCATTCCAAAATAAACAATGTCAATATCACTCGTAGCAGGGAAACCTGCTGTGTGGCTCTCTATGGGGCATATATTTATCGTCCCCGGATAAAATAGAAATACTCCTAGGTTTATGCTTGATTCTCCTTCAGTAAACAAATTACAGACAAATCCTCCCAGGTGGGAGATCCACTCCAGCTAGTGTATAGTTGGTATATATTTCAACTCATTTGGTTCTTGAGGCATTTTCAAGTGTTCCCAATCACATCACTAACCTTTAACACTCTTAAATCTGAACCATTGTCTCCCCAAACCCAACATCTGCATCAAACCCTCAGTCTTCTTCCTGTCCATCAGCTTCACATCACACATCGCTCTCACCTTTGCCCTCTCAGTCCTTCTCAGAATCCCCATCTCATTTTCACTCAAACACCACATTTCACTCCCATACAATACCGCCGATCTCACGCAACTCCTACAAACTAAGCCTTTTATCTTCAGAGGAAACACCACATATAATTTTGGTAGATGACAAAAAAAAAATGAATTCCTTGCTATTATGTTTTTCAGATAGACCTATATAAACTATCAGTGCCCTGAAAATTGCTTGCTCTGAAACTCTTCCATTTTTGAGATACTACTCAAAATGTAAAGTTGTTTTTTTTAGGGGGGGGGGGACATTTCCCATAGGTAATGTACATATTGCTAGGTAATCTCTGATAATTTAAGCATCATAATTTTCAGTTTTCAATTCAGTTCATTCATTTAAATTTTCAGTGGGTTTGATGTTATTTTCTGATGTGTAGGGTGACAGTAAAATACTTTCTAAATGTATGATGAAAAGTTGGCTGATCAACCAAAACTATACTTGGGGATTAATTGTGGAAATATTTGACAATGCCTTCAACTTCCATATCAACCCCTTCTTTCTACCAGGATATCTATCAGGAATATTACAAAAGGCTGTCGTCGGTCTCTTTGACCAAGATGAATGCATCGAGTTCTACGGTACAAACTCCATTACGGATCGCATGATTTGCGCTGGATATGAGCGCGGTGGGATTGATACATGTCAGGTAAGAAAGCAGTGATGGTAGTTTCTTGTAATCATAACCTTTCAAAAAGGTTAGGGAATTCAAGTTTGATCGATTATACCTCTCTTGTCATGATGCAATCATAGGTATGTATTGTATCATTTGAAAGTATGTTCATTCATGTTAAAAATGATGCCCCATTGGTTATGATTGTTCATTCATACTGTGTGCAGTATATCAAAATAACTTCAAGGTAAAAAGTGAAAAGTTGCAAATTATAACTGCAAGAGCCAGACCATTAGATTTTACATAAATTATGATATCAAATGCTGTGATGTATTCAAATTATCAAGCGCAAATGCTTTAATGAAATTGAAAGAACATGTCTCTACCGTACTTAAATTCTTTATAAAACTAGGTGAAAAATTACCTTATTGATCACATTAGTTTGCCGAAAAAATGGCATATGTTTGATTTCCATGTAAAAGTACTTCAATTCTACGATTATCTAATGGTATGTGCTATTAAATGAGATTTCACTGGAATGTGAATGTGTTTCTTGTCAATTTTTTCTTGCTGTTTTTTCTTTTCTATTGGAAGATGTATCTTGTGTAATATATAGTATGGTAGAATTAAAGGCAGAACATCTCTTTTCATTAATGTTTGGTTCCACAACACATGACTTTTTAGCGCCATGGCTTTTGTGGGTAGATGATAATTTATGTGAAATTTCACATTGTACAAGATTTTTGCTTATTTTATCGATAAGTTCATATTGGGATGAGCAAATTATTAACATAATTTTTGAGTTGACTATTACAGTGTTAAATGTATAGATGTTTGATTTGAACAGGGGGACAGCGGGGGACCTTTGACCTGTGAAGGGGATGATGGGAGATGGCATCTAGTGGGCGTGACCAGCTGGGGTATAGGGTGTGCCAATCCACGATACCCCGGCGTCTACACCAGAATCTCCCAATTCCAGTCTTTCATCAACTCCGTCATATCGTCTGGTAAGTGTGGTCAGAGTTTGACCAATTCTCCATATTGCATATACCCGTTATTCGCCAATAGCTGATATTATATCCGTCGTTGTAAGATTGTTAAATTCTGGTTGGTCAATTGCACATCACGTGATTGATGATATTACAGCTATCCTTGGAGTAGCTGTAGGTAGTACTTTGAAAGCCGTAGGTAGTAATTCAAAGCTGTAGTCCGTACTTTGATAGCCATAGTTAGTTGTTCAAAGCTGTAAGTAGCACTTCTGGATATGTGTATGTACAAATAAATGTACCATATGTAATTTTGTTTCGTGCACGTGAGAGACATTTTACGTGCTACGTCTGTATGGAGGTATAGCAAGATTTGAGATTAAAACTAGGTTAAGTTTGTTAAGTTCGAGTTGAGATTACAGTGAAATAAGAGTAAGGATTAAATTAGCTGTTTATAGGTTTATGAAATTGGTACTCTGACTAGCTAGAGTATACGTTTATAGAATTGAATCCCCTATCCCTACTGGAAATAAAAATGTCAAGCAGCTGCATCTATTGTAAATGCAGGTCTAAACGTAATAAGACAACCGGTAATGGAAGTGAATTTCCTTTTTTTTCCCGACTTACTTTGTGCAGTTTAATTTTAATTATGTTATATCATTCTATGATTTTGTCACACATCAATTATTGTAATATTGCCTGGGGCAATGGGAACGACTATTTCATGACCAAATTATTCATACTTCAGAAGAAAGCAGTTCGTATAATTTCCAATGTTCCATATAATGCCCACTCTTTGCCTATTTTCACTCAGTTAAACTTTTTAAATTTATACGATATAAATTATTTCAATATTGCCAGTTTTATGTTCATGTGTTCAAAGGGTCTATTACCGTCTTACATAACCTCAAAATTTTCCTTAAATTCTAGTATTCATAATTACATGACTCGTTCTGCATCCAATTTTCATTTACTCAAAATCAGAACAAATGTTTCCAAAAATTTAATCTTTTTCAAAGGTCCCGTAGTATGGAACAATATACCAATCGATATAAAAACCAGTCCGTCTTTAAATAGTTTTAAAAACGTCTTAAATCCCATTTAGTGAGTTCGTATAAGATAGATTAATTTGCCTTTCTCTGCATTTTATATGTTTTCTTTTCTCTTCATTGTTTTTTGTTTATACTTAATTATTGCTGTTAGTATAGGGGTTGACTTTATAAGGCTTCACGCTCTTTCGTTAATCCCCATTCCCATAAATTGTCTTTTGTTTAAAGTTTTTTTTGTTTTTTTTTGTTCAGTGTTATTTCAATCATGTACATGTACCTTACTTTCTTTATGTCACATTGTTTATCATGTATATACTATGTAATATGTTTTTATGGTGAATGAATAAATCTTGAATCTTGAATCTTGACCTGTTCGATGACGGATATCAAACAAATATGTTATTGACTGAAAATCTCTTTTTGTAACTATGATGCCCTCGGTTATGTGGAGTATTAGCTATTTCCCCTCGGGGAAAATAGTACAGTCCACGTAACCTCGGGCTCATCATAGTTTCAACTAGGGACTCTCGCATCAGTACATATTTGTATACTATCAACATCCTGGACTTTTTTGCTGGGTTGCTAACTTCCTGGCCAACTTGGAATGAAAGCAGTGACATTGATTTAATACAGCCAATCTGTTTCTAGTTGTAATGCCTTTTTCCATTCTTTTTGTATGGTTAAAGTAGCTCTCACTTATGAGAAAGATGCCATTCCAACACACCTAAATGAAACTCTGATTTTATCTTGAGTGTAAAAAATAAGGTGTTACAATGCGATTGCAAAATCATGAAAACAATAGTCTGAGGTTTTTGAATATTGCACCTCTTAACATCAGATATTGGATATAAACAAGGTAGCAAATCTTGTCAGAGATGCACAATTATCCAAGTGCGTCCCCAATATTCTTACATAGACAACTATACATGATGTAGAAAATTAAATGAAGGCCCACCACTAGTCCAAACGTCTACCTAAACTAACATGCATTTTTTGAACACATACGCATGCAAGCACACACGCACTGTCTCCCGGACATAGACTTTGATATATACTATGCTCGCACACATTGATCAGATAACAAAGTTAAATTATGTCAATAATTTTCTTTATAGTACTTGGAAATGTGCATTGTTTGTATATAGGGCTGGGCGATGTTTTGATAATATCAAAATTAGTTGATGTTAAAAAAAATATCAAATACACGATAATGATCTCATGATTATTTAAAAATATCGCCAGAGGCACGATATGGCCCAAAATACCATCAATTATGAAAGCTTAATGGGGTTAATGCATGCACTGCAGTGGGAGGGACCAAGAATTCCCCATAGCTAAGAATACTCTGCACACAAGAGATAAAAACAGGGAGGTACAGTAGGATTAAAAGAGAGACCTCCATGCTGTTCAGCTATCAAACTTGTGGTAGTGCAAGAGCAGCAGTGCATTTAGTATTTTTCAACAAGTCTGTCAACACGCTGCCAACCAAAAATGCCATTTATAAACAGTCGGCACCACAAATCTCAAGATCTAGTTACAAGAGGGTCTACAGAAAGCAACATGTTTTGACCACATTTTGATAACAGCCAATATATACAGATCGCACTGTCAATTTGAGCCTAAAATAGATCTATCTTACTCATCACAAATCTGTTTTTCAACTCGGGCGATAAATCGTGTTATCAGCGATGTTTTTTCCATTATAATCGAATGAGGTTAAGATCAAATTTCGCCACCTATTTGTATATTGATGTATCATCTTTCCAGATGCCGCTGGGGATGGTGACATCTATCTGGACGTGGGAGAGGTACTGGTCCTCACGTCACCCAACTTTCCGCTCGATTACGGCAACAACGCCTTGCAGACGTGGTCCATCACGGCCCCTAAACACCACAACATCCAAGCCCATTTTACTCACTTCAGCCTTGAGCAGGGCTACGACTACCTCACCTTCCACACCCAGGACGGTGACGAGTTTGCCTCCCATAGCGGCTGGGAGCTGCCAGATGACATCACGTCACCCGGTCAAAACATGGGGATCCGGTTCTTTAGCGATGGATCGGAGACCAGGTCTGGATTCTCGATGGAACTCAGGGCCATCGAAGATCTTGGTAAGGCTTGTGTGATGAAAGGATGTTTGAGAATGCATCTTAAAAAGTGTCTTTAACAATATATAGTGTTTAGAAAGTAATAGCAAAGACGTGTTTAGAAAATAAATGTTTTAACCCTATTTTAACTGGGCTATTTCAGACCAGGTTTTTACTGGGAGGGGGGGGGGGCATTGACCCCCCCCCTTCAGATCTTGGCTGCCGATCGCGCGATCGCTGCGAAAATTTGCATGCGCATAGAGCCAGATGTAAACTACATGACTGTATAGTAAAATTTTCAAAAAAAATATTTTTTCTATTTGTTAAGTAATTAATTATGTAAATAAGTGCATGAAATTATGTTTTCGCCTATAACTCACTTGCAATAGCTAGTAGAATACTAATTTTTAGTGTAAAATATTCATTTTGACATTTCTCACAATTATCTACAAAAAAATTAGCCGAATCGGAATTAATTTCTTACGTATTTTATTGTTTTGTGAATTTCTTATGTATTTCTTGTTTTTTGGACCTTTGTTTTCTATGTTTTTTTGATGAAATTTGTTGGGAACACTTTTGCAATCATAAACAGCATAAAATTAATTCATTTCAACCAGTAAAAGCAAAAAT
>JZLH01S0040933.1:24540-35988 GCA_001188425.1 Eucidaris tribuloides
AAACAGCAAATAAAATTAATTCATTTCAACCAGTAAAGCAAAAATAATCTATACATTTATGATTCTTTGGCTGAAAAACAACAAATTTGGAGCATTGATTTATGTACACGAAATCAACGTTTTTGAAGCAAATTTTGGGGTGACATGCAAAAAGTCGCGCAGCGTCGTAACGGTAATTTTCGCGAAACCGGTCTCAAAATATGTGCTAGACTTGAAAGTAAAAAGTCAGCGAGCGACGCGATCAAAAAATTTTGCACTGCGGCGTGGTCGCAAAATTTGTCGAGAGGGGATCAAATTGACCCCCCCCCCTTAATATAGGGTTAAATTATTGACACTAAGTGTTTGCAAATTGGACACTAACTTATAATGAATTGACACATGACATTTTTACTCCTGAACATGTTTACAAAGTAATAACAAGAATGTGTTTAGACATGCAATTACTTGCATAACACAGTTTTTACGGTATGGTTTGTATGATTTTGGCATTCAAAGTGCACCTAAACGAACAAATTTTGCCATATATGTAGAATATAACACAGTAATGATTTGTTCACTCGTAATTTATTTCGAATTTATTTGATTTATATTGAGTAAGCTGTTTTGTAGGTGCCTTTAAGACATGTATAAAGCTACAAATTTTACTTTTCGTTCATACATTCATTTTGTAATTTTTAATTGTAAATATTATACTTTTCTGTGTTTACTTCCTTGTAATTTTAATTGTAAATATTATACTTTTCCTTTCATTGTATATACCTTTAACGATTTCATTGTAAACGAGTTCTTAGTTTAAATTCGATTTTGAATATATAAATGGACCCTCTTGAAAAGCAGCGTTTTTACTTCGCTGAATGAGGCTATCCCGCATTATTTTTTTTTAAATTTGTTTTGATACCTACGGAAATAAATACCAATACCAAAAAAAAATCTGTCTGGGAGAAGTAGACTTATCAAATTACCATTCATATCATCACAAGTCAATGGTCATACATTACTTCTGTTCGTAACTTGGGACGATCTCTTAAAGGCATTGTATAACAATGTTTCCAGTTTAAAAAATCTGAGTTACATGATTCCCCATGCTACCAGTGTCTCTGATACGGTCTAAAAATGAAGCTCTGAAAAAAAATTGCAGTTTAAACTGATCATTAAGTGCTTTAAACAAGTGAAAATCATTGAGAGACCATTCAAGCTTTCCCCTGTAGACTGCCGTGTTGCAGAATTTCCTATCGGCTGAGAATAAATAATGTGCCAATTTGTATCTGCACATATTGTTCTAGTGACAGCATAACTGTCCAAACTTTTGTGTTATAGGGTGTTTATTTGTCCATTCAAACACTGTCAGATAGCAAAGTTCGAAAAATTTTAAATGGGTCTTCCACAATGTTAAAAGCGTTTATAATAGGTTTGAGAGAATAGGTTTGTGATACATGTATTCAGCCATTTGTCGACTACCCATATTCAATTTCTCATGTGAGAATGAGAGAAACAAACTTGTAACAAAACGCTTCAGCATCAGAATTGCTTAAAATGTGTGGACTTTAGTGCTGACTATTTTATCTTGTTAAACATGTGTAAGAACCTGCTGAAATCGAACAATATTTGTTTGTTTGATTGCATGTATTTATTGATGTAGAGAAAGTTTATCCTGTGCTTATATATTTTATTCAAGTTTATGAAGGGTGATACGCACAAACATTTCCCACAATATATCCCTAAATATGTTAAATTTTATAAGGTACACTATATTGAATCTGAATGTTATGTGGCTAATTAATTATTGGTTAATCTTGAAATTCAGATGGATGGATTTCATATTTTTTTACTTTATGAGAAAGTAATGTACTAATGTGTAAAATGTTATAGTAGTGGGATGTTGACAATATTCTGAAATATTTTCTCACTGTGGCCTGTTTAATTCGTCACTGAACTCTCATGTTTTTTAAAAGCGATCATAGTACTTGTTATTGATAGTCAATCACTGCAGAAAATTTAACAAAAAATGCTGGCATTGAAGTGGTTGTCATGCAGCCAATTAGTTACTTCTATCATAGAAAAGAATTATGACACAGAGGTTTGTGTTACTGTTCGGGTGCAGAATGGTTTGAAAAGGAAAGGTAGAAGAAAGAAGTGACTGCCAGGTCTTATGGTACAAAATACTTTGAAGATCAAATCCAAACAGAACAGAAATTCAGGGAATGGAATAGCAGGAACTCAAGCCCCACAACCTTCCTACTCCACTAGTATTATTTTAACCCTTTTGAACCTCAATTATATTCCTTTCATGGTAGACGGATGTGGAAGACGAACATACAACCTGACAACCGAACCAATTGTCATCCAGTCCCCCAATTATCCCAACGACTACGAAAACGACTTGTACTGCGTCTACAACTTCGTTGCTCCAGAAGATCATGTGGTCGTAGTTCACATTGGTAGCTTATGGTTGGAAGAAGGATTTGACACGTTGACAGTTGGCAATGGTAGGTAATGGTGGTGGTGGTGGTGATGGTGTTGATGGTGGTGTTGGTGGTGGTGTTGGTGTTGGTGGTGTTGGTGGTGGTGGTGGTGATGGTGTTGATGGTGGTGTTGGTGGTGGTGTTGGTGGTGGTGGTGTTGGTGGTGGTGGTGGTGATGGTGTTGATGGTGGTGTTGGTGGTGGTGTTGATGGTGGTGGTGGTGATGGTGATGGTGGTGGTCATGGTCGTGTTAGTGGTGGTATTGGTGGTGGTGGTGGTGGTCATGGCGGTGTAGTATTGGTATATTATTATAACGGCATTTAAGTTTATCAATGTTTTTCCTGTATGCAATCCTATTTTCAGTATAATATTGTCATGGATAGCAATATTCATACATTTCATTTCATTTTTAGATAATATTTTTGTTGTGTAAAAGTATATTAGTTCTCGATGATACATCATAAATTTCAGCAATGTAGTATTATAATTTGAAACTCATTCTATAGCAACATATGCATCATATGAATATATTTCGTTATGTATTATTTAAATAAGTAGTTTTAGTTAAGCAAAAACATTTTAGATACATAATAGTACTCTTTACTCCTTCATAAACTCTAGAAAAACAATTTTATCTACATCTTTTTAGTCATGGAAAGTGATGACTTTAACTCCACCACTGCGACAGTCACTGGTGTGAAGCATGACGTAACCCTCATGTCTATGGGTAACACGATGTGGATGACCTTTGAAACGGATGGCTCCATCACGGAAACTGGGTTCCACTTGGAAGCTTTTGCTTCCCAGATCGGAGGTTTGTTCGGATTATATTTAAAAGTTTTCTTTTGGCATCACAGTCAGGTGCTGTATAAAAATTCTGATCTCTTCCTGCTGCTGTGCACATTTTTTAATGAACTTGTCTGTTGCAACTGGCACTTACTTGGTTGTGATCAAGTATATGCTTCCAATTGTAAACAATGACTACCGATAATGCTTATGCGCATTTTTGCACATTGTAAGAAAAAATGGTTACCTAATTGAGTTTGTTATGTTCATGTGTGATTTATAATAAGAAAGAAACACAGTTTCAGTCCCATGCATAGAATATTCATTCAACTGATTTTGATAGTCTACTTCTATTATGTATTCTTCTATTGACCCATATTTTTTTTTACTCTAATTTTTGCATTAAAAGCAAGGTTCACCCTGACATCAAGTTGGTTTTAATCAAAGCAGAACAATGAGAGAAACATATTCATGAAAGATTGGCGAAAATTCACCAAAGAATAACAGAGTTATGAGGTTTCAAAGTTTTAGATTTGTGACGTCACATGCGAGCAGCTCCCTATATGCCATGTTATATAAATTCCATAAATTGCCATTTTTCAATGGTTCATGATAATTGACTGGGGTTGTTTCACAGAAGTATACACTGATAATATATTGAATGCATAGGCAAAATCCTTTTCAATTTTCTGAGAAAATAGCACTTTCATGAAATTTATATCACATGACATATGGGGAGCTGATCGCATGTGACGTCACAAATTTTAAAGTTTAAAATTACCTTTGGTTGATTTTCGTCAAACTTTCATTGATATGTTTCTCTCATTGTTCTGCTTTTATTAAAACCAACTTGATGTCAGGGTGAACCTTATCTTTAATATGGTACCAGTTTGGAAGGAAAATAGAATGGGAAACTTAAAAGTCTGACATCTGGATTAATGCTGACCATATGCAAACACTAGAGTTAAAGTTAGCACCCTAGGTGTTTCCCAATATATATGTACAAATGTTAATTTCAAGGGCCTTGGTGTTTATTTAGTTTTTGTAGTGTTAATAAATCCAAGATGTTGATATCTTACTCCTTGTTTGGTATCTACAGCGTGTCCTAGAAAAATGGAAACTGAGATTAATGAAGATATTTTATATATCGTAACAAAATGTGAAGTCAGTCATACTTACTTGGAAAACATAATTTTCTCTTCTTTCATTAAATAACAGTCACAGAGATTTTCATTCAAATTTAAAGTCAAACTGTCATATTGGAATATATTCAAGATATATTCAACTTTGAAGGTCATTACTTCTGTCATTTGATACCACATATGTGAAACATGAAGTATGCATGATTCACATCTGCACAGAATGCTGAAGATACGTTGTTTTGCCAAATCACATCCGCTGCGCAGAATGATGCGCAGAGAGACTACTCGCTGCACAACGACATACATTGTTTTGCCATATCACAACATATGTGCATGAAAAGATACGCTGTTCTGCCAAATCACAGCGCTGGTGCGTAGAACAACTTACGTTGTTTTGCCAAATCACGCGCGTGATGCCAGGTTTCGGTGTTCTGGCAAAACATTGTATCTTGAAAAAATCTTTGATTTTTTTGACAAAAAATCTTTTTATGATTTAATTTTCCACTAGATAGTAGAAGAATGACATAAGTTACAATCAGAAAACATATTTTGGAAAATTATTCAACTGGATAGAAACAGGAACAATTTTAGTACTTTGCAGCTGTAAAATCTAAAATCAACGATATCTCGGAAGTATGGAATTAGAGAAACGTTTTTTTGCCAAATCACGGCCGACTAGCCAACTACCAAGAAATGACCTTGCCAACAGGATTGGAATCCCATGTTTATATCCCAAGCAAACTAGTGTGTGAAGTCAGCCATGTGTGAACCTTTTGTTCAACTTCACTTGCAGTTGTTGCAAATGCATTCACTTTGAAAATCATGCTAAAACAGCATGTTTTCATTTGATTTTGTTTTCTGGCATACATCATTCAGTTTTAATGCATGCGATGTCAGACAAAAGAAGAAGTTTTGGTTTTTTAATATGTGATGCTTTTATTTATTAAAAATAATGACATTTACTGCTCTGAAAATGCACTTAAAGATGGAATTTGTGCATGCAAATGAAATTTTGGTAGCACCACTATCCATTGTTTGAATTCAATCCTGTGTGAAAATGAATAATAAGTGGGTCTCAAATGAAAGAAGAGAAACAGAGCTTTACAAACATACAAATGGGTACCCTGGTCGGGTCATTTATAGCTTCAAGCGCGTAAAAGCTGCTTAGCTTAAAATGTACCTGTCATGACCATGGGGTAATAATACACAGCGCATCAGGACATGCGATAAGCTACGTGTTATGCGCTATACAAGAACGTGTTATTATTATTATTATTATTATTATTATTATTATTATTATTATTATTATTATTACATAATTCATCAAAGAAATTATTCATTAAAAGTTTCTTTAATTCTGGATCATGCTGTATATTGACCAATACCTTGGGTGTTAAATTAAACACTGTGGTGTTTTTTACAAGGTATCTTTTAACCCATATTCCCTGCTTCTCAGATTGTGCTGATGATTATTTTGAGTGTCCCAATGGTATGTGTCAGCCGGTGTCCTCTCTCTGTGATGGAATCAATAATTGTCTGGACTATGCGGATGAGGACGAATGCCGTGAGTATTTGACATCTTTAGTTTCGTCATTATTAACCTGTTGCATGCGAATGTTGCAACTGTGCACAATCATACAATTAAATTGAACAATCATAATAATTATTTTTCTCCTTCACCTTTGTGTAGAAGAAACTAGAAAATGGCTAGTGTGCTCAAGTAACATCTATAGAAAAAATACCAATTTCAATACCACAATAAGGAATTGAAGATTGTGTCAGGGATGTGCAAGTCCATTACTTCCCTTCATTATCAATACCAAACGGTAGTTTAGTACTTACAAATGGTGTGTTGAAAGTTTGAGATCCGTATGTCATGAATTTGTTGTTTTATGAGAAAAACTAATAACATCATGTTACTAGAATGTTGTTCTTTCTGTGAGTTTCAATTTTGCTCAAACTGCAAATCGCATTTTTTGTATAATGTCGCAAGACCAGCGTAGCGCTCTGATTGGCTAACTGGCTAACCTCCGCACGACCGTTGGCTTACGGCTGATCGGACAATTTTGGAATGGCACGTGCACGTTTGACGTCGCTGATTTTTTTAATTTGCTGCCCAGCAATTTGAAAAAGGATGAAGTTTAACCGTCCAGATTTTCACCAAAACTCAATAGTTTACCCCAAGTCTCTATGAGAAGTGTTTATTTATATCAATCTTCACATTGGATATGATTTCAGCTGATTTCATTCATCTAGATGTTTTTTGACGTACAAATTAATGACACAATCTTTAAATCAAAATTGAAAGAAAACATGAAAGACAATTATCATTATTATCCCCTCATATTTAATTCAGTTGCTGAATTCAAATTGAGTATCCACTAAAGCATCTAAACTTTGAAACATGAGAGGTTGTGATGTTTATCATATGCAAAATGTAAAATCAAATGAAATTTGTTTACAGCCATTTTGTTTCTTATTATCCGCTGTGTAGCGCTTTGTACCGAGATCGGGATTGAGGACTGCAAAGAGGTTCTCCCGTACGACTACACCTACCAAGACCAAGATGAAGCGTTCTTACTGGATGCAGCAGATATCTTATCAGTCCTCCTGAATGTATCAGACTGCCATGAGTTCGCCCTCCAGACCGCCTGTGCCTCTCTCTTCCCCGATTGCCCCCACGACGGCCCGACCTACCGACCTTGTTCCGACGTCTGTTACGGGGTGGAGTATGCCTGTCGGCCGCATTTCTCCATGGAATGGCCGTTTGACTGCGAGGGATTTCCCGAGGATGGGGAGGATGAAACTGGGTTCTGTTTAGGAACAGAAGGAGGTAAAGTGACTTACAGATAATCGGGCTAGAAATGTGTTCCATTCACTGTCGCCGGTATGGAAATTTCGGGAAATTTTCCCCCCTTAATGCGTTCGGCTGCATAAATTAAAATCACCCCTGTTTGTCGAAAATCAGCAGTTTAGGATCCCTTGGAATGCCCTTTACACATTCCATATGAACAAAAGACACCTTTTTACATGTTTTCTTGGACGCGCATGTGTGTACACCAATATATCTGAGTGGTGACCCTGGGAACAGATCCAATAGTGTCCAACAAAGAGGAAGTACATGACTATGAAATTTTCACAGCAGAAACTTTAAACAATATACTTGATTCTGGGAGCATTGTGCCCTATATTGAGGATTACTTCTAATCTCATCAGTTCCCTTTAACTGTAATAATAGTTATGATGAAATACGCACCTTTTCCATGACACTGATATATATTTTCGTCCCCCTACACAGCCGTCACCAACTCCTCCTACCAATGCGGTACCCGGCCAGCCATCACTGGGGCCGAGTCCGTGGTGATCGGTGGCTTTGATGTCCAGCCTGGCGAGTGGCCGTGGGTCGGGAGCCTACAGAATTACCAGCACTCTTGTGGTGTTTCTCTCCTCTCTGACCAGTGGGCCATCACAGCTGCTCAATGCATGTAAGTGGTGCGGAGATTGTCAAATAATTTCTTTTACAATCTATCTCTCAAAAGAAATGAGTGAAAATGTTCGTTCTTGAAGGAGTGTTTTGAGGGAATTTAGGGTGAATTTGGAATGAACTTTTTATTTTTTTCTGATTTTGGAGTGAATTCAGAGGTCACAAGTAATCATTGAGGACAGCCCAAATTCAGTGAAGAGTGAACATTTTCACTCAAATTTTTTAAGAGAGATGATGGGTTTGTGATTGATTGACAGATGCAATTGTGCACTTTAGGATTTTGGGGGGGAAAGGGATCATGGGGATTGATACTATTGGTGGTAAGATTTTCATAACTTTGGAAGTTGTTCAGAATATATTCTTTATTCTAGCAGGTTATCCCCTAAATTGGGTCATATGCACAAAAACTGGGAGTTTCTTGTAAGGAATTGCTTCAAGCATAAGAGTAAGCTTAAAGGTTAGTGACATGATTGGGAACACTTGAAAATGCCTCAAGAACCAAATGAGTTGAAATATATACCAATTAAACACCAACAGGAGTGGATCACCCACCTGGGAGGATTTGTCTGTAATTTGTTTACTTCAGGAGAAACAAGCATAAACATAGGAGTATCTTATTATTTACCGGGTAAGATAAAAATAAGCCCCATAGAGAGCCACACAGCAGGTTTCCGTGCTACAAGTGATGTTGACATTGTTCATTTTAGAATGAGTCAACGTTTGACTGCAAGATTTTCACAGGATAATCCTTGCATAGTTTACTTGATTCTAGAGTAGTTTCAGCCCAAGTTGAGGACTACCCCCAATCATGTCGTTTACCTTTAATAGTCAATTTCTGAAATCCACATGAAGAACCTATTACGCCGGAAGTGGCTATTTTCACCTTGCCAAACGACTGCTTGAAAACGTATGCATTAAACAAAATTTTTTTGGTTGTTCTTACAGGCATTTGCTTGTTTTTTTTTTAAGCTCCGTAATACCAGCTTGAGCGCTCTTGCTTAATCGGGAAGTTTGAACTTAAACATGGTCATGTTCGTAGTTCACAAAACCAAAGCTGCACAGGAGGAAAATTAATCAATGAATGCTTGCCACTGAAATATCAGGAAATTACCTAGGAAAATACCCCAGGTAGAGGGTGAAAGATTTACCCCATTACCCGAGGCTTGAGGCAATTTTAGCAAGTGCTTATGGATACGGTCCATTACATTCATGGGAGAACATAGGTGGGTTTCGTATGATGTATCAAAATATCACGCATCAGAGTGGAAGCATTTCCTTTTATTGGTTTTGTTAAACCTGGCAAAGTGTCATTTAGTATTTCCTTTCAGGCAAGAATCAATCACTGATGCGTGTTTATTTTTATGCATATGAATGTAAGCAAAAGGCTAGAAAAAGCAATGCTACTTTCTATGCATGTCGCCATTATTATTGTTTTCATTTAAAAAAATGTTGAAATTGGTTGACAGTAGACAAACTTGATTTTTAAATATTGTAAATTAGAACAAAATTGTTGTGAAAAACAACAAATTTGAATGATAAAGGAAAACCCTAAACTGGACATTACTCACATTTTCAGAGGCCTATTTAATGAGATTGTTTTCGGTGACATCGACTTACAAGCATGGTCGGACTCGCACGTCGAGGTACAGGCGGCGGACACCTACATCTACCCCGGCTACAGTTCAGGGGAACATGAGGGTGACCTCGCTCTCATCAAATTGGAACGGTCGCTGGAGTTCAATGAGTATGTTCGCCCGATTTGTGTGACAACTTCACTCAATGAGACCACGGAGTATGGCAGGTGTTACGTGGCTGGATGGGGAGGTATGTTTATCAATTGATTAACTTCACTAATGAAGATATCAACAAGGCAATTTATCATCATCATCTTCATCATCACTACTATCATCTTCATCATCATTACCATCGTCATTATCATCATCATCTATCATATCATATCATCATCATCATCACATTCATCCATCATTACAGTCATAATCATTGTCATCATCATCATTTATCATCACAAATATCATCATCATCGTCATCATCATCACAAATTCATCTGTCATTACAATCATAATCATTATAGTCATCATTTTTCATCACAAATATCATCATCATCATCATCATCATCATCATCATCATCATCATCATTATCATCATAATAATAACCATTTGTCATCACAAATATCTCATCATTATCTCATTATGCTCATTATCTTCATCAACATCCACTTGCCCGTCAATTGACCCTTTGGCTACAGGAATCGGATGTGCTCTGTGTTAACTCTATGGGATTTTCAGAATTTTGGAGGAGACATGTTACGATCTTTACATTCATCCAGCTCTGGTTCCCTTATTGTTCCAAAACCTGCAAAAACAAGGGGGGGGGGTGAAAGCTTTTGGCCATGCTGGTCCTGCTCTCTAGAATAATCTACATCTAGTTTTAAGAAGTTGCAATTCTCCAGATTCATTCAAAAGTAATCTAACAACATACTTTTCTAATGCTTCCCATTGATTACTACATTTTTCTCCTGTGTTACTTTTTTATTCCCTATAACTTCTTTATTTTACACTGCACCTAAAGCACGTAGAGTATATGTATTATTATCATTTATTATCAAAACGTTATGTCCGACAGAATCTTTATCAGATACTCAAGGAAAGACACTAGTGACGCTGTTTGATCACATGGCATGTCAGGAATTCTATGACGACGACGACGAGAGAGAGATCACAGAAGGAATGATCTGTGCTGGGCACGCCATTGATGGAACTGGAAGCTGCAAGGTAACAAAGACAGACACTGCAAACACCAGGGGTGTTACACCCATGGTGTGGCCCAATATAAACACCTCAAAAAAGGTTTCGCATCTTAAGTTTGAGTGTAGATTTCTGTCTTTGTATTACAGTATAATACTTGATACTGGTATCATTAAAAAGCCAGTCTATTTTCCTTTACAACGATACCTCATTTGCTATGATTTTATAGATTCACAGAAAGTGCAAGACATTTTAACTCTTAATGTGCCGGAGGATTTTAATCTCTATGGACTTTATGTATATTATTTGTCGCAGATCTGCGACTTCGGCACGTTAAGAGTTAATAAGGAGCCAAGTCAAGAGTAAAAAGCTACAAATTGCATTGTTATTGTCATCAGTTCAGTGATCTTTTCTATGGAAAGTAGATTTTGTTTAATGATATTGTATTGGGTTTTAATGAAGCGTTTTGTATTGTTTCACATTTTATTTTGAATATTAAATGTGATTTATGTGGGTAATTGTAAAATTGTTTGAATTTCCTTAAGATTCTTGCTAGTTTTTCAAGTTCCCATTGAACAAACAAGTTGCAGAACTTTTATAACGGTTCAGACCTCGGACATAGAGGTATTTATTTATTTATTTATTTATTTGTTTATTTATTTATTTATTTATTTATTTATTTATTTATTTTATCTACATTCATTCATTTATTTTCAAAATTTACTTAATTTGTCAGGATTTTTTTTGTTCTATTTGTGTTATTACTTTAATTTGTTTATTAAACAGTATACATAATATTAGAATATAA
>JZLH01S0040933.1:38066-60903 GCA_001188425.1 Eucidaris tribuloides
CCGTAATTGAATAGAACTCATTCTACGATAACACTTGAATTTCAGCCATGGTACAGTGTTACTGGGGAGAAACAATTTCAATGTTGGATTTGATTTGATTTGATGTGATTTGTTTTCTCCATCGCAAACAATATAATGATACTTAAATCAAACAACATCCAAAGTATTGCTTAGAAGAAGTAAACAATTTACAATGCCCAATAACTGTCTTAGTTCAGTAGTACATAGTACAATAAAATATTGCAATTGATTCGTCATTGATACATCATTAGGTGATATTTCAAGGCAAACATCATATTAAATGTAAGAGGCCATTATATCATTTGGTGGTAAAAGAAATAGGGTCATCTTGCTACCTTCCACAATGTTTGTAGTCATAAAAGAAACCAAAAAAAATTAGTTGACGTATGATACGTGCATGTAGGGTTAGATGTAATACAGTGGTGGGTTTACTAAACCTGGATTGGGACTTTATGAATTTTGAAAGAATATGGTTTTATGTTATATGAATGTGTCTATATTTGTGGACATACATGTATATATGCTTGTGTCAATCTGATTGTTAAATATTGAACAGTCAGTTAGAACACATTTGACAAGTAATTGTAATTGTAAACGACCAACAATCAAAGAATTAAGAATGAAGTACGACATTTATAATCTTCTTTCTTTGTGTACGTTTCATTCATGGTATATCAGGGGATAACGTTCTAGAACACTTTGATCTCGACGCAGAGGAGTCTATTGAAATTGCTTCTCCGGGTTTCCCTGGTTACTATGACAACAATGTCTTTAAATCATGGACAATATCTACCGTGGATAACTATATGATTCGAGCAATTTTCAAGGTGAGTTATAACATCATTCATCCTCATTGCCATACATTTCTGTGATATGTATGTATTAAACTTGTTTTCTCGGTTGATCATCAAACGGGTTATATTAAAATAATTCTAACAATAACTATGCTGTATATCAGCTGAATGTTGTCAGTAACCATGTTGTAGATAACCTAGATTCAAGGAATGTTTAAAGTGAGTTGTCAGTTATTACGGTGTCTTCATCTTTATCAAATATTGTTATTTATTAAAATCAAAGTCTGTTGATTGCTGAACAGGAATGATACAAAACTAATTTACTTAAGACATTTTAAGCACACTGTAACATCAGCTAAATGTTGTTGAAATCATAACTATAACAAAGAATATAGAATTAGAATTCACTATATATTGACAGCTTAACCCTATAATAGCCAAGTCTTTTTAGGCCCAACTTGCAGCCGGGGGGAGATGGAGTCTCAAAAGATGCGCGGGATACAAAAGAAAAAGTTCACTAAACGCCATGGCGACTGCCTCGCGCGTTGTAGACATAACGCGCAAAATGTTGGACAGCGGGTTTGATTCCACCCCAGGTCCTTTTAGGGTTAATAGACATTGACATGACTACAACTCAAAAATGGCCCAAATACCAAATATGTTGAAACATAATAACACCAATACACCAGCTGGAGTAGATCTCCTGGCAAAAATTATTTGTCTTGAAGTTGTTTACTTGAGGAGGAACATGTATTCCTTTACCAGTATTGAATTCATCTTTTTATTATATTATTGTATTATTGAAAAGTGCACATCTTGTTTGTAATTATGTAAAGTCAGTTGTGGAATTAATTGTGAACTTGAATTATTATGATGAGGTAGGTGGTGGTGGTTGTGATAGTGATGGTGGTGGTGGTGGTGGTGGTAGGAGTGGTGGTGGTGGTGGTGGTGGTGGTGGTGGTGGTAGGAGTGGTGGTGGTGGTGGTGGTGGTGGTGAGTGGTGGTGGTGGTGGTGACGGTAATGATAAAAATGATAGTCACTATCTTTTTTGTGATGACATTGATTTTTGTGATGATAATGATAATGATAATCATCACAATGCTGGTGATAGATGTGATGCATGATGAATATGGTAATAATAATGATTATGGGGAGATAATGATAATGACAATGAAGATGGTGTGGTGATGTTGATAGTGTTAATTATGGTAGTGGTGCTGATTATGACATTGACGATGACATCGACGGTGACAATGATAATGATGACAATTGTGATGATGGTGGGATGATGACGAATGATGGCGATGATGTTGATGACGGTGATGATGAGGATGATGACATATGTTTTGATATTTCGTCTATATCAAAGGAATTTGACCTTGAATTTGGTTACGACTACCTGAGTCTTGGGGCGGGTTCCATCGCCGCCCTGACCACACTGAACTTGCGGTCTTGACGGTGATCTGACAGAAGGAGGATGTTCTTGTCAATGGAACACAATGTGGATAACATTTACCACAGACGGCTCGGAGACAGCTCAGGGATTCCAGATAGAACTGGTGTCAGAAAACGGAATTGGTAAGAGCTTTGAATCAGGGTTGGCAATTTCCCGGGAAATACACCCAGGCGGGAAATACTGGGAAATACTGGGAAATAACTGGGCAATACCTAGCTGTGTACTCTTGAAGTTGTACAAGGTCAACTAAGAAGACCATTAATGCAGTTCATTTGGGCTCTTCTTACACAAAACCATCTTAAACTGATGAATTTCTGATGAAAAGACTCTGAAAACCCTCTTTTCAATTTTGACAATTTAATTTAGTGTTATTTCACATACTGTCCCATACATACAGTACTACACTGTACATTATTCAGGTGTTACATTATGGGGTGCAGACCTCATCTTTCTGAATATACAGGGTCAAAATCAACATCTGTCAATGGAGTGTGCTATTTTAAGTGTTCTGGATTTATGGAGCAATTCAGATATTTGCAGACCGAATTGATTAAAAAAAACACCTAAAATAAAAGCAGGTGATTTTAAAATTTCCAGACCTTTAGTATTGATTTGGCTGTGTATAAAATCTGTCCCACCAATCATAATGAGTCCCTTGTTCCCCACCATCACTTAAATGAGTTTTTTGTTGTATTTTGTGTTGAACCACACTAACTGAACAACAATTTCTACATTTTTGTGTTATTTTCCTTCAAGAAATAACTTTTTTATAGTATTTCCCAGTATTTCCCGGTATTTCCCGTTATTGTCAAAAATAGCAAGGCGGTATTTACCAGTAAATACCGGTATTTACCACCTAGTATTTACCGGCCAACCCTGCTATGAATTCACGGGACTTTTGATTTGATTTGATTCATTTATTTTAACATTTCCACAAATTTTTCATTCAGAAAAATATACACAAAATTTTTATCAACAATTTGAAATGTAGTTTTATTTTTTCTTTACTGGTAATTATATTGCATTTCTTAAAACTTCTTTCTCTTTTTCCTTCCTCCTTGTCTTTCTTGTATTTCTTTGAATCATTCTATCTCTCTCTCTCAATTTATTTATTTATTTACTTAATTATTGTATTTATTTATTTATCTATCTATCTATCTATCTATCTATCTATCTATCTATCTGTCTATCTATCTATCTATCTATCTATCTATCTACCTATCTTTCTTTCTTTGTGTCTTTAAATGTAAATGAATATTAGATTATTTGTTTATTTCCTGAGTAAACTATCAATTAATATGTTGCACTTATATATGTAGTAGGATTGCTATTTATTTATATATATTTTAAGTAGGTTACTAATTCGATGTGGCTTTGTTGTATGCATTCCTATCCTAACTTTCTTCCTATTATTCTAAAATCCCAATTATTTAGTTTAGTGAATGCCACATTTTTACTCTGTTTTCCTCTCCCCAGATGCGGGTAATCACTTTGACTTGACCCCTGGCGAGACCATCAACGTGTATTCTCCCAACTACCCGTATACCTACGGCAACTACCTCGATATAACGTGGACGTTCACTTCACCGGCCGATCGAAGAGTTGCAGTCACATTCGTGAACTTTCATCTGGAATACAGGTATTTGATTTGTTTATGTTTCTGTCTTACCACATGCACCATTCAATATACCTGAAGTTCCCCACTCTCCTAAAAGATTGTGTTTGGGATTTGCAAGTCCAGTACTTCCCTTCATTATCAATACCAAACGGTAGTTTAGTACTTACAAATGGTGTGTTATAAGTTTGAGATCCATACGTCATAAATTTGTTGTTTTATGAGGAAACACTAATAACGACATGTTACCAGAATGTTGTTCTTTCTGTGAGTTTCAATTTTGCTCAAATTGCGAATCACGGACATGTGTACGTTCGCATGACCAGCGGAGCACACTGATTGGTTAAGCGGCTAAACTCCGCGCGACCTTCGGCTAGCGGCTGATCAGACATTTTTGGAACGGCCCGTGCACATTAACGTCACTATAAATTTTGAAGTTTAAATGTCCAGATTTTCACCAAAACTATGTATTCTACACAAAGGCTCTATGACAGGTGTTCATTTATACTAATCTTCACATTGTGAATGATTTGAGCTGATGTCATTCATTTTGCCATTTTCTGATGTGCAAATCCCGTAGTCTGTATTTAAATCAACTGCATTATTGACTAGCTATTATCCTTCGTGTTTTATTTCCCCAGCTACGATTACCTGTATATCGGTGGTGGATTGGAGTACAGTGAGGAGTCTCTGATAGAGGCCGCGACGGGCATCGATCCCCCTGAGGTTGTCGTGTCTCCAGACCGGCACATGTGGATGAGATTCCAGACTGACTACAGCATTGGACGACAGGGCTTCTGGGTCCAAGTCAATGCTGTCACCGAACAAGGTAGAAAGGAACTTTTCTTAACTCTGTGCATGCTGAATTGGTTCTCAGGGGATAATAATGACAATTGTAATTTATGATATCTTCCTTAAATCTTGCTTTCCGTATTGCCCACAAATGATAAGTGGTATTATTTATAGATTATTGCTTAAGCATTATGGCCATTTGGTAGCTTTTCTTGTACAAACGTAACAGAGAAAAATAAGTATTACGATTGTTGAAATTGTATGAATGTGCAAAATTGCAACATTCAAATACAAAGGGTCAACTCTTAACCCTAAAACTACCGGGGGTGGGGGGCCCATAACTGCCCCCCCCCCCCCCGACGAATTTCGCGATTTCGCTGCTGCGCAAAATTTTTTGACCGCGCTGTTCACCGGCTTTTTACTTTCAAGTCTCGTGCATCATTTAAGACCATTTTCGAAAAAAGTCGGACATACCGTTACAACGCTGCACGACTTTTCGTACATGCATGCAACTCCAATCTTGCTCAAAAACGTGATTTTGTGTACAAAATCAATGCAAATTGTGTTTTCATTCAAAAATCATAAATGCATGATTATTTTTACTTTACTGGCTGAAATAAATTAAGTTTATGCTGTTTATGATCGCAAAAGTGTCCCCGACAAAGTTCATCAAAAAAATAATGAAAAACAAAAGGTCAAAAAACTGCAGAGAAATACATAAATTCACAAAACAATAAAATACATAGGAAATTAATTCTGATTCGGCAACTTTTTTTTGTAGATAAATGTTAGAAATGTCAAAATGAATATTTTCACCAAAAATTAGCATTCTACTAGCTATTGTAAGCGAGATATAGGCAAAAACATAATTTCATACACTTAAATGCATAATTAATTACTTTAAAAATATAAAAAAATCATTTCTTTGGAAATTTACTATACAGTCTTGTAGTTTACGTCCGGCTCTATGCGCGTGCAAATTTTCCGGAGATCGCTACGATCTCGCCGAGATCTCAGGTGGGACCCCCCCCCCCCCCCCCCCCCCGTAATACGTAGACCAGAATAGCCCGTATTATAGGTTTAACCAATGACAAAGAAATTCCAGCTCTATGGACATTTGTGTTATTGGTGGTATCATTACTCTTCACCTTTGTGACGTCATTTCTCTACTACTATGTAAGATTGGTCACCAGATTTTTTGATGGGGATTTCGATATGTCCCCCCCCCCCCCCCATGTACTCCCTGTGTCAAACTTAGACTCACCATCTCTCTTAACAAGGCATTTGATAGATACATGTTCACATGTTCATGAATAAAACATTCAGTACGCATGTAGTATAAAGAGTTAAATACTATTTTATCCCTACCGTTATAATGGGAACCATTCAAATACTACTCGTAACATTTATATGCGTACAACAATGCACCCACAATTATCCACACCAACCTCAACAATCTCTCCACACAGTTTTCAGAATTAAGCCATAATAGACACGTGCGCCGATTCATGTGATCATTCATCACACATCCATAAAATTTTCTTCTTCTCACAACATCCTAAACAGCAAAGCAATTAAAGCGAGCTCTATGTGCATTGAGCACGCTGATAGGAGCAATCACTCCATAATGTTCCACACACAACCTTTTACATGAGACTCAGTCTCGAGCACGGACAAGGCCGGCCATCCCGAATCCATACACAATAGTGATTAAACTTTGTAACTAGAAACATGCTTAGACCGTACATCATCTTTCTACATCATTCACATCCTCACATCTACAACTTAGTGAGAGACGAGATAATACACGTGAAATCGAGACGACCCACAGTGAATTCAAATCCATGAATTATCCTCGAACTACGACAAATCAATTGACTGCAGTACTTCTTAATAACAGAGCCCATTTCGGATCACGTAGTCGGGCTCATGTCAGTACTTCCGTCTGAGCTAGATTTGAATACTCTCAACTTGACAAACGTAAAATTTACCGTCTGGAAACGCGAATCATATCAACTTGCAAGATCTGTGCACTACATAGGAAATCCCTAACTGTATGTATTTAGTTGATCACCGTAGGGGGTAGCATATTCTACTGGTAACATGCAACTATTATGATTCATGCAAACGGGAAGAAAGGAATTTTTCATATTTTCAAATTATCCCTGCATCCTCCCCCCCAAAAAAATAAATAATAATACAATAATAATAATGACAATAACTAATTTTAAATAAATTACATATCTTTTTTTTATGTATTTCAAAGAATTAATGCTTTTAATAACATAATGTCATGAGTCCAAATTATTGGGCTGTTACGGAAAACTAATTTGCGTAGAGAAATCTGATTTATTTAGATCGACATTTTTTTGAATAAATGCTAAACCACGAGAGCATATATGGAAATACATTCATGGTCAGGATTGCAGATACTGGTTGCAAATGTCAAATGACTAGCTGTACAGTTATAAAGATGGCAATAAAGAAATTCACTCTTTTTTCCTCATGCTAGATTTAAGATTGAAACATTGAATAAGAGCTTAACGACTTTCAATTTCACACCCTTTTATATTCAATTTAACATCTGCATACTGTAAAAGATTATACAAGCAAATTAAACAATTTTTCTTGAGGTCAAAGTGCGTTAGCAGCTGCATGTCTTGACTCCTTTCTGAAATTGCACACTGTTGTTTTTTTGCAGGAAATGTAATTTTTCGATCATAAATTGCATATTCGCAAACATGCATGCAGTCTTCTTTAGCGTACTTAAAAAACCTAACCATACAAACAGCCCTCCTCATTCATTGCATGAATTACTGATCTTCAAATACCTCAGTAAGCCATCTCACCTCTTCAAAGCATCATAGGTCAATGAGACCCTCTACACTTATAAACTGTTTTTTTAATACAAAATGATTTTGGTGCAAACCAACAGACTAGATAATGGAGACCGAGATTCCATCTCCACGCTGCACTGCGTAGTCTTGGCTGGTCCGTATTATCGAATCCAGCACCATTGGATGCTCCAACGGACATTCAGACACCAGACTTGGTTCTCAATTTGAGTTCTCTGGCGCAATGATGAGTTATGTCATACAGATGTTGATGATGATGTTGATGATGATGATGGTGGTGATGATGATGATGGTGATGGTGATGATGATGATGATGATGGTGACGATGGTGATGATGATGATGATGATGATGATGATGATGATGAAGATGATGGTGACGATGGTGATGATGATAATGATGATGATAATGATGGTGATAATGATGATGATAGTGATGGTGACAACAATATGAAAATGGTGATGAGATAATGGTGGTGACGATGATGATGATGGTGACGATGATGACGATGGTGATGATGATAATGACAATGATGATGATAATGATGATGGTGATGATGATGACGATGGTGATGATGATAATGACAATGATGATGATAATGATGATGGTGACGATGATGACGATGATGATAAAGATGGTGATAATAGCAATGAGGGTGATAGTGATGATGATGATGATGAATATGGTGATGAGATAATGATGACGATGATGATGATAATGATAATGATTATGATGATGATGATGATGATGATGACAACAATAATGATGATGTAGATCTTAATAATAAAAGGTTATAACTGTTATCATTAAGCATTTTTCTCCCTACTTTCCCCTAGATTGCGGTGAGGGTTTCTTTGAGTGTCCCAACGGCCTGTGTCAACCACTGTCGGCCCTGTGTGATGGTAACAATAATTGTCTTGACTTCACAGACGAAGACCAATGCCGTGAGTAGCATTCCTTTGCTGTTTTCGTCGCTGAATTCACGAAGTGGCACAAACCACCGAAATTGCGTCCAAAGTCACATTTGAGTTATTTTCAGTTTTGTCATTTTCTGGCCATGGTCTTTCATTTCACAAAATTTTAGAACCCAATTCTCTCTAATTAAAGAGATAATTAAAGAGCAAAACAGACACGAGCCTCAAAATCTACGTTAAAAAAAATCCACGAACCGGCACAAGCACGCGCGCACCGTAACGCGCCATTCATTTCTGTACAACACAACGGGCGCGCGCTTGTGCCAGTGCGTGATTTTTTTGTCTCTTGCGCGCGTGGCAACGCAGCGCGACACGAACGCTTGTGCCGGTTCGTGCGCGCAAAATCGTACTTGCTTTCTACACGAAGTGCCACTTCGTGCATTCTTCCTACGTTGAAGCAACATTTTCTACAAAACGACACCTGCGTTTGAAGCTTTGCTGTGTTAAAATTTGAACTTAGCTTAAGGACACTTTGACATGTAAGGCAAAAATAGATACTTGGCTTTCTATCTGTGCTTGAATTATACAGCTTAAGTTCATAAGAAATGGCAATGAGCAGTTGAAAGACTGATAAAATCTTTAATCGCGTTTTACTCGAAAAGTGATTTCGCGCATTTTCGGTCGCGCGTGCCACTTTGTGAATTCAGCGACGTGTTGTATCATTCGTTCTTTTGACTATCACAACTATCACACTGTAGTAACACAATAGTAAAACAGTTGAAAGTTCTGCTGGCAGTAACATGTGGTACACGTGTATTGTGGCGCATCTTAAAGAGGAAAGTATTTTTCAAGCATGTCACAGGGTGAAGTCCCACTCACTCTTTGGAGTGGTACCCATGCTTGAGTCCAAGCACCTCAAAATTGGACCCCAAACAGCATAGTTCTAGGGACCACATTTCAGATAAGTGTGATGAAGTAATGGTTGAATTTTGTAAAACAAAGCCTTAAAGGGAGAAGGCGCCAGCAACTAACAGGCATAAGTTAAGAAAATATTTGAGTTCTTGCCAACCAATTAGATTAATAAACTGACACTTATATAGCGCATAATCAATTAAAACTGCTCTATTGCACGTGTACTGCAGGGATCTGACCATGCGTGACCAATGCATGCCACGCGACGTGTGTTATCCGCACCGTGGTAATTTATGCACTGTTTGAATTGATAAGCTCCTCCCCCTATAGCTGTTTCTGCAAGTTTTGTCTTAGGGTAAAACTTACAAAGGCGTAAAATAAACACAAATTAACTAATTTATAGGGCCCTGATGAGGGTGAGTATCACACAGTACCCCTTATTTAGGCTGTTTTTGTCATAATGTACCATAATTCTCACAATACTCACAATGTCATTTTTATTCTTAACTTATGCCTGTTAGTTGCTGGTGCCTTCTCCCTTTAAAGGTAAATGACATGATTGGGGGTAGTCCTCAACTTTGGCTGAAACTACTATAGAATCAAGTAAACTATGCAAGGATTCTCCTGTGAAAATCTTGTAGTCAAACGTTGATTCATTCTAAAATAAACAATGTCAATATCATTCGTGGCAGGGAAACCTGCTGTGTGGCTCTCTATGGGGCTTATTTTCATCGTACCCGGATAAAATTAAAATACTCTTATGTTTATGCTTGATTTTCCGTAAGTAAACAAATTACAGACAAATCCTCCCAGGTGGGAGATCCACTCCTGCTAGTGCATAGTTGGTACATATTTCAACTCATTTGGTTCTTAGAGGCATTTTCAAGTGTTTCCAATCATGTCACTAACCTTTAATCCTCATCTATTTTGTCTTTTGATTGTCTACAGCGATTTGTACAGAAATTGTGTCTGAAGAATGCAAAGAGGTTCTCCCGTACGACTACACGTACCAAGACCAAGACGAAGCGTTCTTATTGGATGCAGCAGATATCTTATCAGTCCTCCTCAATGTATCAGACTGCCACGATTTCGCCCTCCAGACCGCCTGCGCCTCTCTCTTCCCTGACTGCCCCCACGACGGCCCGACGTACCGGCCTTGCTCTGATATCTGTTTCGGGGTGGAGTATGCCTGTCGGCCGCATTTCTCCATGGAGTGGCCGTTTGACTGCGAGGGATTTCCTGAGGATGGCATGGACGAAACGGGTTTCTGTCTGGGAACAGAAGGAGGTGAGCCATATCCCAGCAAACACAAAACATCCAGAAAAAAATTTTCCTTATGTTCTAGAAAATTCTGTACATTTTCCATACCTTTTTGTCCTAAGGAAATGTTTTAAAAATGTCGGGATAAAACTCTCTAAATATGTATGTGTTTGAAAACATTTTTAATGCATTTACAACAAGTCCATGAAATGTTATCAAAACATCTGCAAAATGATTTCTGGACATTTTATACAGATTTTCACTAGGTTTTGGTTAAGTTTTCAAAGCTTTTACAACCGTCTTTTAAGCTTTGAAAATATTCTAGGAACATTTTACATTTTCTCCAGGTTTATGTTAAATTTTCAAAGGTTCCACAAAAGTCTTTTACATTGTGAAAACATTCTTAGAACGTTTTCAAATTACATTTTAAAAACGTTTAAAAGGGACCAAAAGTTACCATTTTAAAATGTCCCGAAAACAATGAAATATGTTTTTAAAATGTCCTGAAAAGGTATTATTGTTAGCACGGGTATAATTGTTATATTTTATTGCTGATCCAAATGATTTGATATTTCATTTCATATTATTACGTATATTTCCACAATTTCATTGAAACTCTTATGTCAATCCATCACAGCTGTCACCAATTCCTCCTACCTGTGTGGAACTCGTCCGGCCATCACGATGTCTAACACCCGCGTCATCGGTAGTTCAGACGCACAGCCCGGAGAGTGGCCGTGGTTAGGTAGTCTACAGTATGACCGACACGCGTGTGCAGGGATCCTACTGTCAGAACAGTGGGCCGTCACAGCCGCCCAGTGTGTGTACGTATTAATCAGCATTTGTATTTCTACAATAATTTGGCCCTCTGTATCATGTATGATCAATAACTCTAAAATGTACAATAATTTTGTCCTTTGAAATAACAGGATACTAAGTACTAAAGTCATCTCTATTTTGTGTTTCATAGATATATCAACATTTTCTGACAAAGAAAAATACACTTTTGCCTATATATCTATTAATCACAAATCATCATGATACTGATTACCAAGCAGGCATGAACTTTAACCCATTCTGAGCAGATGCTAGCACATACATTGTAGTCTGTACATGTGTCATGTAATTACTGTGTTTACGTGTGCTTGCACCCCCATCATTTGTGCATGCCAGTGTAAGTGTATTGTATGAGAAGATTGTGTATGATAATTTTCCTCCAAGAATGATAATTTTGAGCCTCCGGTATGATATTTTGACATTTTTGACCAAGCAACATGCTTATTATATCCACTGCATCAACACCACTCACTTTCACATACTTGAAATAGAAAAGAAGCACCACCAATAAAGATTGGAGACACCCTAAAGGTATATAATTTCTGACCAAATGTTCTCAAAAATGTTGGGAGTAGAGTTCTGCCCCTAAACCCAATTAAAATAAATCTCTTGCATTTACTGTGGTTATTTTGAAGGGAAAAATGTACCTTTGTAGAGGAAAAGTAGATTTTTGTAGGGGGAAACATAGCTCCGTTGAGAAATATTGGCCTAATGGGCGTAGGAGAAAAGTGGTGTCCGTAGGGGAAAATACGCATGCGGCGTAGGGAAAAATTTAAATTTTGAGTGGCAGCCCTGATGCACAGACTTATGGTCAGACAACCTGAAAACATAATGCCTCTGGCTCCCTTTGCAGGGCAGAGACATTAACACTTTGACCTTTTTTTCATGATTTCTCATTCTAGTGGCAAATATAACAGCATCGTCCTCGGCAACGTTGACCTGTCCGGTCACTCAGATGTAGTCATCCCAATATCAGAGAGTTACGTGTTTCCAGGCTACGTCGGCACTGAGCTGTACGGCGACATTGCTTTGATCAAGCTCGAGTATCCTGTAGAGTTCACCGATTATGTGCGACCCATTTGCGTAGCGACGGTGTTGAATGAAACCACTGACTACGGCAGGTGTTATGTGGCTGGTTGGAGCGGGGTGTCAGAAACAGGTTAGTCCGTGTTAGTTTTAAATAGCACGAAACAATCGAATTGGGACATTTACCTCTGAGGACAACTCCCCTGGAGGACATCTACTCTGAGGACAACTGTCGATCGCGACGAAAATTGGCACGCAGATTGCCCACAACCTAATCTACTAAATTGTATAATTTTTTTACAAAAATTGTTTTTAGTTAACTATGCTAATTTATGTGTAATTAATGTGTGAAATCATACTTTTTGCTCTAACTCACTGAAGATATCTCCAAATGTGCTAAATTTTGGTGTAGAAACCCTTTGTGGTGTTCTTAGCCAATGTACTTCAAAAAAATTGCAATATCAGCTGAATTTCTTATGTATTTTATTGTTCTTTGCAATTTATGTATTTCTCTGTTTTTTCAACCTTTTTGTTTTTCATTGTTTTTTCAATGAAATTTGTCTGTGACACTAATGCAATCATAAACAGCATAAAATTAAGTAATTTGAATCAGTAAAAGCAAAAAGACATTTATTAACACAATTTGTATTGAAATTGTACACAAAATCAGTTTATGAGCAATTTTTGGTGCGACTTGCATGTACAAAATTATGCGTATCTTCGGAACCGCAAACCCGAGCGTCGCAAATTTGGTCTTAAAAGTTGCAGGAGACTCGGAGGAAAAAAGTCCTGAAACATCGCGGCGAGAGCTTTTCGCATTGCAGACATATTGCGCTCAACCTCTGGCCTAGATTGGGTTAACTCTGCTGGGGGTGTTTTCCTCCGAGGGAGACGTCCTGCAGGGTAGTTGTCCATTGGGGGAGTTGTCCTCTAGGGGAGTTGTCCTGTAGGGGAGTTGTCCTCTAGGCTAGGGGAATTGTCCTGTAGGGGAGTTTTCCTCTGGGGAGTTGTCCTCTAGGGGATTTGTCCTTTAGGAGAGTTGTCCTGATACTGCTCTTGAGTGTCATTCTTGTGATTTGTTCATATCTGCGTGATAACCTGATGAATTGCAAATCGAAAAGATTTGTCGTTGTTTCAAACATGTTACTTTTTGAAGTTGTTACAAAAATTGTTTTCATCAAAACAGAGAATGATGCCAGTGGACCAGTTGGTTAATGAAGTAATGAATGTCAACGCATTTAATCCAAAGCTGTAATCTTTTCATCTGGCAGATACCTTATCAGACAACCAACAGAAGACACTAGTGACGCTCTTTGACCATGCGACTTGTCAGGAGTTCTATGAGGACGAGAGAGAGATCACAGAAGGAATGATCTGTGCAGGACGTGCCATCGAAGGAACAAGTACTTGTCAGGTAAATAGACCTGCTGGGTTTTGAAAACGGGACGTGTGCCATGGCCGGGGGGCTTCTACAGCACAACAAAAGGTGATGCAGTAACGTAGGTTTACAGCTGTGCCTGAGCTAATGAAATGCATAGATGAAGATATTAATCTTGTCATACCATTGGAAGCCCACTGGCTTTGGTAGACGAAGGGAAGTCTTGTTTTCAAGACAGAACACAGGTCTATTTTTTAAAAATCTATAGCGCATAGGGATAATATTTTTATTGTGATATGCGCTATATAAAAACAGTTCATTATTATTATTATTATAGTTAAGAGGGCTTGGTAGGGTCTTTCGAACATCCACACAAAATTTTTGCAATTCTTTAAATATGCCAATTTAAGCAATTATTTTTAAATATCAATAAAAGCCTGAAATGGCATTGTCTTGAAATGTATTCTGTCTAAAATCTCGAGATGCAGGTGAGATATATCACGCATTATGTTACTTTCTTGTCATTGATAGAAATACCCCTCTGCATATGTTAGTTCTTACTATCTTATTCAAGCCTCCAGCAAGCTATCAGGTTATTAAGAGCAACTTTGTCTGAGAGGTATGCATAAAATTTGCATACATTACCAAAGCAGTCTCTTGCCAATGCAATGAAGTCACACGAGTTTCATCCATAACCTGCTAGCCATTCTATCAATCATTCTGTCTATCATTGTGTAGGGTGATAACGGTGGCATGTTGGCATGTGAAGGCCTTGATGGGCGGTGGCATCTTGTGGGCGTGGCTTCCTACTCCGAGAGGTGTGGCCAACCAGGCTACCCGACCGTCTTCACCAGGGTCTCTCACTTCCTGGACTTCATCTTTGACACCATCTCAAATGACGGTAAGGAGAAAATTTTCAGTATATGTCCTGCCCATTTTTGAGATTCTTTCATAAAGTGTTGTTGTCTTTAAGTTTAGCTTCGGCATTTTAGTTTAGCCTGGCATTTCAAGACAAATTTGAATTAATAATTTTTATTACAGGATGAAAATAGTTTGAAAATGAGTAGGAATACTTATATCAGTCAGTAGCATTAAGAGTGTGGGATGATCAGGATCAAGTATGGATATTAGTTGTGCATTCACATGTACACACACACACACTAGTGTTGCACGACTAAGTCACCAAAAGTCGGAGTCGTGACTATCGTCGAGGAGTCGCGACTCCGACTGTAGATATGCAAGAATCAACTCCATGTAATCACATATGTATGCCATATAAATCAGTACAAATATTGATGACAATGTGTGAAACTATGACAGAAAGTCAATATTTGAATGATCATAATCACAGTTGAAACAAGATATGTTAAAAAATAATTTTCAGTATGAATTTACTATACTGAGCAGTCATTGTATAGGCTGTAGTGTGCTTCTTTTTACCTATTGATCACGCCGACAGAACTGAATGCCAAGAGTCGGCAAATAGTTGGAGTCGAGACTATTGATCGGTGACTAGTCGACTCCCAAAAATCCTGGAGTCGTGCAACACTAACACTCACGCATACACACAAACACACGCACACACACATGCACTAATTAGAGTTTATTGCAAAATTTAAAAAAAGAACCTCTAGAAATGTATTTTAGGGTATTCTGAATGTGAAGTCAGCCAGTCAGTCCATCAGTCTGTCAGTCTGTTTCTTTGCATTTATACACGTTGTTTCTCAATAATTGATTTGACCTTTTCCTTTCTTTTATTAGGAGATGATATAGAGCGTTATGACCTGACCCTTTTCGGTTCGGTGGTCATCACGTCGCCGGGTTTCCCCGAGTACTATGACAACAATGTCTTCCAGTCCTGGATTATCACGACGTTTGAAGACAAACGAATCAGGGCCATCTTCACGGTGAGTCATCTTACTTGCATGATGGAAATTTTCCGCTTAAAGCTGTGAAACCCTATCTTTTGCCAAATTCTTATCTTATACCCCTTTCACGCTGAATAAATTTTACCCGGGTACACCCGCGGAATCTCTCAGCGTGAAAGGGAACTCAGATGAACTCCTAAGGAACCTCCAATTAAATTTTCGAAAAATTTTACCCTCCAACCGTCCCTGGTAAACACGGATGAACCAGCGGGTGTTCACCGGGGAAAGTCTAGCGTGAAAGGGTGTCTCGGTTAATTCTCCGGGTGAAATCACTGATCTCTGTATTGTTGATGTGTTTTTAGAGCTCAGTGGGCAAAATGTACTAGAAGATTCATATCAGAAGTTGTATTTTTTAACGAAAGCTATTCAAAGTTGCATTTGAGTAGACCAGGTTGAATTGCGACATGACATTTTTAGACTGGAACCTAGTAAAATCCGCAAAAAAAGCGTTTTTTTTTGTTGGTTATAAAATTACTGACGAATGTGCTTGGTTTCTACCTCCATGGCAATACATGTACATATACGAAAGTACTTTGCCTGTGTAATCAAGGAGGTACTTCTCGCGAAACTTCTCGAAGATTTGGAACGCACTGCGCATGTGAAAACAATCAAAATGTACAGAGATTTCGCTCCACAGATTGATCAGGAATTTTGTTTCTGCGATGCTCCAGTATGTCCTTTATACCAAGCTCACACAAAAAGTGAATGAGTTTGGACGTACGTATGTTGCTGCGTACAAAACGCATATAAATATCCGAGCTACATGGTATACTCAAGTCATAACGTATTCAACTCCATGTTTGTGTACAGTGCGCATTTATGTCCCCACACCGGAAATGCGCTGAGGCTCATGGGATATAACTTCCCGAAGTTTGTGTTCACACTCAAAATGTCGCGGGAAGTTTCTCGATGTTCGAGAAATTTCCTACAAAGTTGTGGGAAGTTTTGCGAGAAGTTTCGCAGGAAGTTTCGTGGGAAGTTTGTGTTCACATTACCAATATTCGCGAAGTTAATCTTCAGGAAGCGAAACTTCGCGAAGTTTGCTGTAAGCGTACCATTGCTCTGTACCCAAGTGCAGTTTCAGTAAAGCAGTTTCGCACCATCGCTTTCTGGTGATGTCACTAACCATGTACATGTTCAAGTTCAATTTTATTTAACACTTTCCATGAAAACAACACATAACAAACATAGTAAGCAAGATTAAATAAAATTATACAAAAAAACAACAACAAACAAATGAAGTTATACATACTAAGACTATACATACAAATAAGGGAAGTGTAGGGACACAACAGAAAGGTTACAGGGACCTTATTTGAAGAAGTGCCCTAGAAAGTAAATGTAATTATTCAAAATTCAAATCATAGCTTTAAAATGTACATGTTCATTATTCCCCAAAACAAACTGGCTGCTGCACCATTTTTCTCTTGTCGCTCAACAATGATTATGCACACTTGTGTCAAACACACGCAAGGATCAATTTGATGTAGTTTGTACAATTAGTGTACATGTACACAATACGCACGCATACAAAAATCTTAACAAGGCGCAGTCATTGTGTACATGCTCAATGCCATGGATAAACATACTGTTATACTTCTCTTCTTACAGTAAAGAGCTCTAAGTAAAATCACTTTTGTATAAGATTCAGACCTTGAATCAAGCCCGTTAATGTCCAAGGTTTCGTATAAATCAAGTAGTAATTAAATAGTCTTTATTCATGCGATGGAACAAGATTTCGCATTCGGTGAAATATGAGACCCTCTATTCAACTCGGCCTCGTTGAATAGAGCATCTCAATAGTTCACCACATTCTGAATCTTCTGCCACTCTTTGTATACTAAACACTGATCTTTAATTGCTAAACATTCTTTGTATACTAAACACTGATCTTTAATTGCTAAACACTCTTTGTATACTAAACACTGATCTTTAATTGCTAAACACTCTTTGTATACTAAACACTGATCTTTAATTGCTAAACACTCTTTGTATACTAAACACTGATCTTTAATTGCTAAACACTCTTTGTATACTAAACACTGATCTTTAATTGCTAAACACTCTTTGTATACTAAACACTGATCTTTAATTGCTAAATACTCTTTGTATACTAAACACTGATGTTTAATTGCTAAACACCCTTCATGAATTGTGATGGTACTTCCTCAATATATTGTCTTCTGGTTTGTAGTTTCGATAGGCACTACACAGCATGACCCGTACTGTGCATAATTTGCAGCCCCCAAAAGTTTAACATGTTTGGCTTCGTGAATTATATGGCAATAAATACTTCTTTCCTTAAAGGGAGAAGGCGCCAGCAACTAACAGGCATAAGTTAAGAAAATATTTGAGTTCTTGCCAACCAATCAGATTGCACGTGCACTGCAGGGAGCTGACCGTGCGTGACTAATGCATGCCACGCGACGTGTGTTAGCCGCACCATGGTACTGTATGCACTGTTTGAATTGATAAGCTCCTCCCCCTATAGCTGTTTCTGCAAGTTTTGTCTTAGGGTAAAACTTACAAAGGCGTAAAATAAACACAAATTAACTAATTTATAGGGCCCTGATGAGGGTGAGTACCACACAGTATTTCTTATTTAGGCTGTTTTTGTCACCACATACCATAATTCTCACAATACTCACAATGTCATTTTTATTCCTAACTTTTGCCTGTTAGTTGCTGGCACCTTCTCCCTTTAACAGTGTCAGTAAAGTGAAAGATATATATATTTCATCATTTGAAGTTTTAAAATTTCACCACAAGTCTTACAACATGTATATTGCGGTTTACAATCCACTTTGTGTTAATTGCAGGATTTTGACCTCGAGCTCGGCCATGACTCCCTGACCCTTGGAACTGGTCTAAGTCCCCAGCTCTCCGGCACCGAACCCGTGGTCCTGACCGGGTCCGACCTGCCCGATGACGTCATATCACATGACCACACCATGTGGATCACCTTCACCAGTGATTGGTCGGTTACACACCAGGGATTCCGGATGGAAGTGGTGACGGATAATGATACAGGTAAGATTTAGATGTACACTTTGACAACTGGAGGGTCAAATATAACTGTTGACTCAGTATACAACATATGTAACCTGTCACCACAAAACGCACCATAAGTCGGACAAATAAGAAATTGCAGTTTTCATACTGTCTTAAAATGCAGACTCTAAGCTTTCAAAAGATGTATAGTTTGTCTAGGATGGACAAAGCAAACCCATTTAAAACCCTGCTCACAAGTTTGGACTATCACGTAAGCCATTATCAGGAAAGCGGAGAAACACGGCTGCTAAGATAGCGTTCATTCATGCCGAAACAGAAGGCCTTTGACAACGGTTCCATTGAAAATGCGGTAACCTAGTCACTTTCAAAGTGAAGAGTGTCGTTTGGTAAATCCTTTTTAGCTCTGACAATTACCATCAATGAATAGTTCATAAAAGCAGCTTTGTGGTGATATCAAAATAATAACAGGGGGACTTGACGATGTTGGAAAACACGCATTTATATTCAGAGTTACATTATGGTTACTCTCGCCATGTAAAGATCAAATTCGGCCAAACTTTCAAGATCCTGCAAAATATGGTCGAAGTTCAATTCATGAAAAATCATACTTCTGAATCACTTCTGGTCCTCAAATTTGGACGGGTAAAAGATTAGTTTATGTACCTTCAGAAAATATCAGAATCCCAGAATGAACTTTTGCAACCTAACTCGACTATTTACCACATTTACACAAAAACTTCCATTGCGACTTATTGATCACTTTGTGGTGGCAGGTCACATTTTGTGTTGAATTCAACTCTTTTAGTGTTAAAGTTATGTCCCTCTTGAAAGTATATTATTTTTTAATTCAAAACTGGACTCACTTTTTGAATGCTACATTTCGGAGAGACCCTCTCCTCATCTAGCAATGATACCGGCGTCCAAGTGCTGAGCTGTGCAGACCCGCTTCGTTTGGATAAGTTTTGATGGCTTGCCAATGTCATGTTATTATGCCTTTGATAGCTTGCCAATGTCATACACAAAATTCGCGTGTCTAGAGCATGTCTGCACAGCTCAGCACTTAGACGCCGGTATTATTGCCAGATGAAGGAGAGGGTCTCTCCGAAACGTATCATTCAAAAAGTAAGTCCAGTTTTTTAATTTATAAATGATACTTTCATTTCTGTCCAACTGGATGATTCATAACTTTCATCAAGATATTATGTCCCTCTTATGGGAGAAATCATAATGTTGGTTTTAAGTTATTACTTTTGGTGGTAAAAATACTTCATTTGGTGTTAAAGTGTTATTACTCTTGGTGGGTAAAGTAAATCTTTTAGTGTCAAAGTTATGACTCTTGGTGGGTAAAGTAAATCTTTTGGTGTTAAAGTTATTACTCTTGTTGGGTAAAGTAATTCTTTTGGTGTTAAAGTTATTACTCTTGATGGGTAAAGTAATTCTTTTTGGTGTTAAAGTTATGACTCTTGGTGAGGAAAGTAATTCTTTTGGTGTTACTCTGGTGGAAAAATTAATTCTTTTGGTGTTTAAGTGACACATAGAGTGTTGAAATGTAAAATGACACCTAGTATCTGTATAAGCCTGTTTATAGTCACAATGACCCCACAATACCAATATCTTGTAATTATTATTATTGCTTTGTCATCATTTCGGATGACAGGGACTAGAAAAGTGAACTTAATCACTGTTACCCTCAGGCATCCAGTCCCCGGGTAGTTTGAAATATAGATATGTGACCACAACACCGGGTTTTCACCCTTCTCTTTTCGATGAAGTGCGTGGGTTCTTTTACGTGCTGAGGTGTTTCTGTCTCAACACGGGACCTCCGGCTTTACGTCCTATCCGAGGGACGATAGATAGATCTTGTAGTATAAAGCATTTCAGAGCAACATTTCGATATGTGATGGGCAGCATTGTTTTTGTCAAATTCTGCTAAAGAGAATACCTTCACATGTACATTCCTGAAAATCTCCGAGATTTTGAAATCCCATAGAGCTAACATAGGGCACATCTCGTTCCCGTAGCCGACAGGGTAACACTAGATTGTACAAATGACCTTTCTTCTGTACATGCACAAATTATAATTAGAAACGGGCTTAGTGTCCAACACCATAGGTATCATCACCCCAGTTTGTAAGGTGTAAGTCTTTTATTTGTGAATTCTCAGATATTTGTTCTTATACCATAGATTGCAATCACCATTTTCCAAATGAATATCATCTTAGATGTAGTATAGTTAAGTGAAATTTAATTGAAAAAATGAGATGAAATTAAGTATTGTTCAGGATCGTTTATGTCCCATGAAACAAGACATTTGAAAATACTGTGTAAGTCTGGCTTCCAGCCTATGTTAAACATCAATTAGTTCTGGGAAATAAACTATTACCAGTCAACTGCCTAGCCTAAGACCTAGTGTCCTGCCTGGTTTTGCAGCTGTGCATCTAAAGAAGAAAATTTGAGAAAATTCGAAAATCGAGACTATGCCTTTAGGATTAGGATGGCAACACAAATAGGGGTAATATAAAGTCTGTTTCTCTTTTCAGTTTCAAATACCGAAGTACAGTTTTTTGAGGTCAGTGACGTGGTAACCATTTACTCCCCGAACTACCCCGAGGACTACCCCAACCAGGCCCGAGAGATCTGGCTCTTATCAGGTCCACTCGGCTACACTGCGGTCGCAAGATTCCACACATTCGACCTGCAGGATGGGTTTGACTACCTGACCGTAGGTTCAGGCCTGGATCCCGGGGACAGGGCATCACAGTTGACGTCACTGACAGGGAGTGACCTTCCGGCGGATATTACATCATCCAACAATGAGATGTGGCTGAACTTAACAACGGATGGTTCTGTGACGGGCTCGGGATTCTGGATTGAAATCACCGCAGTCTCACAGACAGGTATATGGATGGACACCATATTAAACATTAGTGTTTATGAAGTGATAGCAACGAACAGAAAATGTATGTTTAAGACGATTGACACTTAATGATAGAAAGTGGACATCAATGTTTAGTTATTTGACGCATGACAGCAATAATGTGTTCAGAAAAGCATTTACTTGTTAAACACATTCTATAAGGTACAGTACAATGCCCAACCACGTAAATGTTGGAAAAAGTCCCCTTGAATACATAAATATAAACAAAAAATCAGGAATATTTTCACACTCTTAGGTAGCAAACAGTCTCTTCTCTCAAAAGACACCAAAAGAGATGTTTTATATTTGAATGAGCAAATATTATGTAAAAAGTACCATATCCAGACTGACTGACTAAGTCACTTACTTACTAATTAACTAACTTACTAACTATAGCTAAACACTTAACTCACTTACTGATTAATTCACTAAAAAGCTAATTCTAACTCACTGACTAATTAAGTAGCTAACTTATTAACTAAGTTTTCAACAACCTAACTCACTAACACACTAACCAGCTAATTCTAACTAATGAAATGACTAACAAACTCATTAACTAACTAGCTAACTTATTAACTAACTTTTCAGCAACCTAACTATTAATCACTCACTAGCACACTAATTAGCTAATTCTAATTAAATGACTTACTCATTAACTAACTAGCTAACTTATTAACTAACTTTTCAGCAACCTAACTATTAATCACTCACTAACACACTAACTAGCTAATTCTAATTAAATGACTAACTAACTCATTAACTAACTAGCTAACTAAGTAACTAACTGGGTAACTTACTAAATAGGTAGATAAAAAAATATTTTTCTTTTCTTTTCTACCATAGGCGGAGACACTGAGGTGCATTACAATCTTACCCTGTCAGAATCCATCATCATTACTTCACCGGGATTTCCAGACAACTACGAAAACAACGTCTTGATGTTGTGGACAATCTTGACTTTACCAGATGAGAAAATCAGAGCCACATTCTTGGTAAGATGAAACAGTTGTCCCCTTTGTGTCCATAGCAATGTAATCCTTACAATCTTTAAAGATCATGATCTCAGTTTAGCCCAAACCAAGAGTATGGAGTGAGAATGCGGAATATATTCATTATAGCAA